>QLOK01003173.1:0-16441 GCA_003313805.1 Tricholoma flavovirens
ATTAATTATGATATTAATCAGAGTAATACACAACCTCCTCGTCCTCATCTTCAATAAGTAGCTCATCCCAAGAACACTCCTCCATGTCCGACTCCTGTCCTGACTCCGCTTCAACTCCCAAATCCTCCTGCTCATTGTCACCAGTTTCCTCCGCTTCTAATGTCGATGATGGTCCCGGTTCGTGAAAGAGTAAATCATGGCGAATCGCACACTTAATACATTGGAGGGCCTCCACGATGTCACCCTTGAGACAACTGCATCGTTTTGATATCGTGATCCTGCCCTGGGAGAATGCACACTCACTTGACACGGATGACGACATAATTGCAAGATGGTCGCATGCAAGTGAGCCCCATGCAGGATGATAGCGCTGCGAATTATACTACAAATTACTGAGTCTCTCGTCAGGATATTGGAGCTGTAACACTTACACCCCACCACTGGATGGCAGTCCAACCTTCCGGCACTTGCTCGAGAACGTCAACATAGCCGCAATAATCTCGAAGCCATGGCCGTTGAGGGTCATCTGGTACATGGGTCCCTGTATCCATTGTGTCTTCATCGTCATCACTAAGTTCTCGAAGCAGCATGTGCAGGCGCTTGCTGGCTCCTGATTGTGTCAATGGTCTCGTCGCACTACTCGCATTCAATAATAGCCATCGATCTTGAAACTAAAAGGAATTAGCTCCTGAATTGGAAGAGAACGCGTTTCCCATACCACTTCCTTGGCACATGTCACAACATCCTCCTGGAGATCCGCCGACCAGTGTTTCTTGAAATATCCCATCTTCTCCCTCGGATTGAGAACTAGAAATCAGTCAGTGACATTCTGGATGATGGCAAGAATTCCTACTCATTGACATAATGTACGCAGGAGACTCCATAGTCTTCTCATAGTACTCATCGATCTTATTACAGGCTGCATGGAGGGCAGGGGCGAACAGGCTATATTTTGGACAATCAGCTCGACTAGACCATGCTCTGTACAGGGCTTCGAGGGCCAGGATTGCCAGATGAAGGGTTGAAACATTGTCTGATGAAAAGGCTTGCTGAGCATTGTCGGCATGCTAGATAGCTGTCAGGCATTGATCTGCAGACAGAATAGTGAACATACACTTAGCAAACCGAGGAATGTGCCGACCCGCACCCATTCCTCACTTGTGAGCTTGAGTTCACAGATCTTATCATGTTTGGCGGAGTCTTGTTCTTCCCAACGAAGCTCGTCGATGAAAGCATCGACACACTACCGAACGATCAATCAATATGAAATTCCCGTTTTAAATATGTTACGCACATCCTTTTTCCTTTCGGCTCGATCAAGCATTAGATATGTTGACGACCACCGCACCTTCATGTCGAGAATAAGTTGAAGGACACACCCGCCGGTCGCCTTGATTTGAATCGTTTTCCACATTTCTTTTCGCTTCGAGGACGAGCGTTCCTGAATTCCAGTGAGTGATACTGCTGGGACAAAGACACGATCCGTACCTTGACTACAATTGCCCGTACCAACCCCACCTCATCGCGGCATGTAGGTACATGTGCATCCGGCCGCATGGGATCGAAATGTGGTGACTTGCTATACGTCAAGATGAGCATTTGTGTTGCTAGGTTGATTACATGAGCGAGACAGCTGTCATTTGTGTGAGCGAGCGAACTAAGTAATTTCACAATGATGACGAACTTGATTTTCCTCTTTTTCCAATTGTATTTCTTGCCTGTAGTGGCCTCAAACGTGCTGCAAACTCCTTCATCATTGTCGGGTTGTTACTTGCGTTATCACAGGTGACATGGCCAACCTTTATGACGGATGGTAAGTGGGGTGAGCGGCATGTTGATAGTATTGGACGCACCTTGTGCTTGATCCCCACTTGTGTAATGATTTTGAAGAGAGCCTGACCGAGCCGTTCACCATTGTGTGCGTTGTTGAGCTGCGTGAACCCAATTAGAGCACTCTTGAGCTCCCACTTGGCAGGCGTCGGCTCCTCGATCCAGTGTGCTGTGACTGCAAAGTAGCCATCCGTGTTACCCGCTTGCCATGCATCACATGTCAAGCTGACTTCGCCTTGGACGGTTGGGCCCTGAAAAATGATGAGCAAAGAACAACGTTCGATGGCCCAGAGCACGTACATTGAGTTTGGCTTTCAATTTAACCAGATGATCTTTGAACATGCGTTTGATCTCTCCCGTGTTGCCTTCCGACCTGGAATCTTGACACCGTTCGTTGCACGAGAAGCAACGTCGATCATCTCCTTGAACTTGGGATGTTCAAGGGCTTGGATGGGCTGTGAACGGCAACGATCAGTTTGGGATTTAGTGATAGAATTGATTTGTCTACCTGGTCCGTGGCCACAAGCCACTCAATCGCAGCTTGGCGGAAGAGCTTGTCTGAGTAAGGAACAACTCGCTCAGAAAGTTTCTTCTCCCAAAGATCACGGTCCAGAGTACGGGTCACCTCGTCGGCGGCATTCTTGCGCTTCTTAACGTCTCCTGGTAGCTTCGATAAGATGTGAGCGCTTGCTGCCCAGTTGCGATATTTTCCCTAACAAAAGAATAGGTCCTATGCTGTATGAAATTGTGGATGCATCATGTACGGAATGGTTTGCCTCAAGATGGCGTCGCATGGTCATGACTTGGTCAACAATACCCTTTTTGTTTCTAGAAACTCGTCAATGCATGCAACCAACTGTTCATGGTTGAACTCACGGGCAGAGTTTACAGGTACAATACTTCTTTGACTTCCCATTCACCTCTTTTACAACTGCAGGATGGAAGAACTGATCGATATCTTGCCGTTTATCTTCACGCGTTGAGGGATTGTCTTCAACCGACTGGACATCCACATCCAGGAGAAGGCCGTCTGCGTTGATCGCCACCGGATTACCCAGTGTAGCACATTTCTTTGGATCTTATAACAACGTCAAGATGATAATCACGATACTAGGAAAAACTAACCCTTTAGGTGAACTTCCTCACCTGTGTCCTCCACGTCTTCGATCGTAACAGGGGTCTTGTAGTGGCCCTTGGCCTGTGATGAGGATGCGATGGCGCGTTTCTTCTTAGCTGTGATGACAGGAGATTCAATTAGCAAACAAGTGCCGAATTCAAGAAAAACATATGTCGCTCGGCAATCTCATCGGTTTCCGCTCCAGCATCACCATCATTGTCCGCAATGGATGAGACGTTATGCTTGTTTTGTTGAGTCGACCCTGTAGCGAATGAGAGGGGTGCATGTGGCTGAGAATCTGGGCTTGATGAAACAGGGCGGTGATCAGTTTCAGCAGTACCTTGCGCTTGGCAAGAATGGAAATCTTCCACGGCTTTGTGCTGGAAGGAGAGTTGGGGTGCTGAAGTATTAGCTGTGTCCTTGAGCTTCGCAGTAAGGTTGAGTGGGCGTATCGGTTGGGGTATATCCGCTCGCCTGATGGTTGATCAAATTTATCATATGGAAGGCAAATGATTGAATTCGATACGCACTGGACGTGTTTCAGCTCTTTGATGAGACGTTGCAGTTTGAGCTCTACAAGATCCAATGGAAAGCTCGTCCAGTTGATTTTCGAAAGGTACGACACCACAAGACCCATGCCGAATTTGCCCTGGCAGACGTATTGCAGGCGGCCATCAGAATCCCGACAATCCTCTGCAAATAACGTGTCAAATCATCGGTTGAAGGTCTGGTGGGGAGTCTCGCATTCCTCAGAATTCATCACAGACCAGATCTTGTCATCCTTCATTCCCTTCAGGACTGAATCCAACAGAGAGTTCGAGAGAGTACTGATCTCCTTGACTAGTTGTTTGATGGTTGCGAGAGTAGACATTTTAGGTATGAAAGTCAACGGGACGATGTACAGTGCAAGTTGGGGTGAAAAAAGATGAACATTGAGCAAGCGGACACAATAAATACTGGAGGACCATCCATAGAGGGGTATATTAGTATGTGCATTTGAGCAAAAAAGAAGACCAGAAGGGAATCATGATAGGAAGAGCCTGCGAAAAGTGAGGGAGCAGAGCCATAACAAGGAATGCAGGTGACGAAAAGGAACACCGAAGGCATGTGAGGGTAGCTGTACAGTTTCACGTTTTAAAGTTTGATGTTCAACTTGAATCTTGTGATGCGATTGGTGATTAATGATTTCCCATACCCAAAGCCGCGGCCTGACAGCTTGGCTTTGGCTTTTCAGACTCACAAGCCGAGCCAAAGCCACGATGAAGCCGCCACTTTGGCTTGGCTGGGCCCAGCCTATTTGGGCCCGGCTTGGCTCGGCTCGCGGCCTGAGGCCGGGCCATGCACAGCACTACTTACTATCAATGAGAACAGTTACATAGACATGGATTACATGTTTTTTATGAGCCTCCTGTATTGTCAGCTCATTGAGATAGTTGTGTTGTGCAATATTGCTTGTCAATGGAGTGTCAATTTCTGGGAGTGGATGAAAACCTATCCCCACTGGATGCACATTGATCACACCAGCACTAAATCATTCTACTTTCTCATCCCAAAATTTCATCTTCCTGCCCATATCATGGCATGCCAGACTGTCTTCTCATTCAACTTCAACCACTTTGTTGGTAGAACTGATGGAGAAGCCCCTGAATGTGGATGGTCATGGATCAATCCGGTTGCCATGAGTACTGCAGAATTGGGACCTGGGCATTGATGTGATACGTTGGACAACCATTTCAGCAACGGAAACTGGAAGACAACAATGATGGGTGTGTAGTTTTCTTATCATTGAAATCCTCATTCCTCAACCAGTTGATTCCAGCTATATCATTGCTTTGGACAAGAATGCCATTGCCAAATGCAGTGATCACACAATCAGTTTGTCCTTGGTCTACCCAAAACTGCTGTAGAAAAGTGGGAACAAGAGCTTCATGAGTGGGAAGTGGATCATGCAAAACCTAACTCATTCGAGAAGGATTTCAAGAGTATGTAGTCATTCTCTCTTAAACTTTATCAAGCTTACCATACCACATTCTAGCTATCACCAGATATGCTGTGCACAAACGATTAGTTGTTGAAGAAGCTGAGCAGATGGCAGCTGGGACCACTTATGTTTTACACAAGGAGATATCAGCATCACAGTTGATCATGATGGGCTTGGATTTTGAGGAGCAACAGTGTGTCTATTATGTTTTCAGTTTACTGCTGATGTATTGACATGCAATTAAGATGCCAGCTGGCTGTAGATTTTCATTCCTTGGGTCCTCACTCCACCAACGAACAAAAGATGAAACTACAAATCTAGAGTAATGTGCTTCGGAGGAAGATATCGTCTTGGATCAAGGTGCAGCAATTATACATACTTGGCCTCCATGTTCTTTGTGGATGAGATGAACACTCCCTGCCCTCTAACCAGCTACAATTGCCTGTTTCCAATGTCAAACTATATCTACCTTCCACCCTTGCTTCGGCCTCCAACGTTGCATGCAATGTTTGACTTTACCAAATTGAATGGGATTTGCATCAGGCCCAGGCCCAGGATGCACTGCATGAACTTCGTGATGGCCTGCGATTATGCTCATATGTATACATGGACAAGGATGGCTTTCAACAAGGTCAATGCTGTAACACTCATTCATGAGGGCTCATTGATCATCTTGGAGTGAGGGTAGATGCAGCTGCAGTGAAGTATCAGGTTGTGCAACAGGCTATGAGCAGCCTTGCACCACCGCTCAACAATGTTGGATGGGAGTGAAACTTCCCTGTACTACAGGCTACTGACATTAGGGGTTTAACTGATGCATTGACGCCTGAATATTACAAGAACCTTTTCAGCACTTTGTGCACCTCAGCAGGTAGTTGTCATGGAGCAAGATCTCATGTGTCAGAGGGTCATCGAGATGTTTCATGGATCTAGAAACAGCTGGGAACATTGGAGAACACCGACGAGCAGCTGCAAGATGGTTTGTTCTCCTCCCACTTATCAGATACTATTAACTGTTGTGTGACAGATCTTCGAATTGAATTCTGTAAAGCAAGGCATGCACAGATTGTTGGGCCAAAGAAATCGAGCTCTTGCAAGAGGAGATGAAGCAGGTAAAGCAGTTTTTTGAAACACACACTGACAAATGGATGGAGCATGTGAGTGCAGTCAGCAAAACCATTCATCCATCTGATCTACCAATGGCCAAGGGTATGCACACATTTGCTATTGAGCAGGCATCACAGTTCTGGGCAATGTGGTCCCATTGTGAACATGTCTGGTGCTACATGGCAGCTTATGTGAGGTTAGGACAAGGAGAAATTGTGCTGGAGGAGGCACAAGTGCATGACAATGATGATGATATCATGACTGATTGTGAATAGAGTAGCAGTCGCACCTAAAAAGGTATTAAGATCTGGTTCTATAAATAAAAATTTTCTTATGCTGCACAAAAAGGGAATGCAGCAGTCATTGAGGTTGATGGTGTGCAGCAACATGACCATATTCAGGAGAAGGGGGCATGACCTACCATGTCTAATACTCTAGTGAGAAGATGATTTTGCAAGATAAGGCTTCTAATAAGAATGGTAGCTTGCAAAACTGGGGTTCTAGTTAGAAAGATATTTTGCAAACTGAGGTTCTAATGCTCAACATATTTTGCATACACCTTTGTGTCCTAGTAGAAGAGTATTTTGCAAGCTACTGCCATCCTCTGGTGGACACTATCGCACATGCTCTATCATTATTCTGCACCTAATCGACTTCAACAAGTCTTGTTTTGGCCACCGACATGTGCACTATATCACCTCAAGGAATAAGTTGCCCATAATGAGGCGGTGAGTTGCTCATTGGTGAATATAGGGCACATATTGCTCAGATTTGCTGTGGCGAAGTTGCCATTTCCCCCTTTGTGGTAGACGTCCCATTGTCTAGTTAGGGCATCAGGTTTTGCTCCTAGCTTCCCAGGATGGAAGTGAATAACCATATTGAACTGTGAAAGGTATTCAGACCAACAGGCTTGGCATTGAGTGAGCAATATTTTGCGATATTTTTCGATATTTTTGCGATATTTTCGGATACATACAACAAAAGGATGGTCTGTATTTCGATTTATTGTCTCCCACACTCCCTTGACTCATTGTTATCATTCCATATGGTTTATCAACTCGTTTTGGATGTCCATATGTTTTCTATTGCCTCGTGTTTGCTTTGCACTTCATTTCCCCTTTTAGCTTTATTCTTTTAAACTACATAGAACTTGTACTATTTACATTGAATGAGAAAAGGGAAGCATCCCCCATTCATATAGTATTGAGAGTTGAGAGCTAGAACTCTCTTCTCATCATTAGTCATGAAGTTTCAATCTGAAAATTCATTGGATTTCATCAAAACTCATTTGTCCTTGTTCTTGCCCTTGATATTATCATCATCCTCTCATATTTATCATCATTCACCTTTTGTAATGTCTCTCTATCCTCACATTGTCTGTGATTTTTATCTAACAGTATTTTTGAATCCTTGAAAATCTTGAAAATCTTGAAAATCCTCAAAAATTCTCAAAGATCATTTGCACATTGCAAAAATCACTTTGAAGACCTCGATATTACTTCCCACACCTCACTATACCCTCACATCACTCATTCCTACCACAAAAAACACAGTCTCAAATTTATCTTGAAGATCCTAGAAAATCCTTGAAAACATCCAAAAATAGCTTTGAAGCTCCCAAAATAGCATCATGTATCCCAATATAGCATCCCATCAATTCATCAATCATTTCTGGAGATTGGTGAAAGTTTAGAACAACTTGCAACCTTCCTCTGAATTGTGTTATACTGAACAGAGCCATTTTAGTGGTTTGTTTAGGTTTCTGGGTTGAGTATTATCATGGGAGATGGAACAGCACATCCCAAAATTGTATTGCTGTACTCACGGGTCACTCACACTACATCATGTCAGCTCAATTTCATCCCAAAGAAGACCTCATAGTTTCCATGTCTATGGACCAAACTGTTCATGTATGGGACATTTCAGGGTTGCAAAAGACAGCTCCTAATTCTGGCCCTGGGGGTGCTACAAGCAACAATCTGGGCTCTTTCAAAACCTTTGACTCCTCCACTGTCAAATATGTCTTGGAAGGCCATTATTGTGGTGTTAATTTTGCCATGTTCCACCTGACCCTACCCCTTATTATTTCTGCTGCTGCTGATCATCAAGATATGGAGAACAAGCAAAGTGAAAGCCTGGGAGGTCAATTCATGCTGTGGCCATTTCAACAACATTTCCAGCACACTGTTCCATCCCAAACATGAGTTGATCATTTCCTGCAGTGAGGATAAGACTGTTCATGTCTTGGATCTAGCAAAATGGACTGAAATGCAGATGTTCAGGAGAGAGAATGGCCAATTCTAGATTCTTGCTTTGCACCTCAACCTCAACCTTTTTGCAGCAAGCCCTGATAGTGATCTTATTGTATTCAAATTGTAGCATGAAAGGCCAGCATTTTTAATCCAGCAACATGGCTTGTACTATGTTTGAGACAAATACATGCATTCATATGACTTTAATACTGGTGCAGATGTAGGTCTTCTGAGTGTGTGCAAATTTGGAAGTCCTTACATCCCACCATGGACTCTCAGCTTCAACCCAGTGGAAAGGGCTGTTATCTTGACAATTAGCTCAGATAAGGGGATGTTTGAGTTGACAGTACTCCCACAACAGACCCAGGGGGATGTCAAGGACTCAAGTATGGATGGAAAGAAGGGAAATGGCCAGAGTACGATCTTTGTAGTAAGGAACAGATTTGCCATCTTGAACAAATCAAGTCAGGTGCATATCAACCATATTTTATGTCATGTTTATTTAGTGTGACATTTTCTCCAATGCAGACTATTGAAGTCTGGGACCTTGCAAATGCAGTCATGAAGACTATAAAGCCTCCTGTGCAAACCAATGAAATATTCTATGGCAGTACAACCTGCCTTATCTTCAGCTCAATGACTTCTGTTGTTCTCTATGACGTATGACAAGATGATTGCAGAGACCAACAGCCCACCAGTAAAATATGTCATCTGGAGTACCAGTAGCTTTGATGAGCAAACACAGTAAGCAAATGACCCATGGATGCACAATAGTGACATTTTTAACCATGGATGCCACTATTATGATTGCCAACAAGAATTTCTCGATGCATAGCCTAATGTACATGAAACCATTTGCATCAAGTTGGGTGCTTGGGATGATGCAGGCATGCTCATCTACTTGATGCTGAACCACGTCAAATACTGCCTTTCTCAAGGGTTGGTTTTTTTGTGGCCTATTGCTATGCAGCTTTGTTTCACTCATTTGTGATCCCTATAGCAATCATGGCATCATATGCACACTTGATAACCTAGTCCACCTGACATGGGTGAAAGGCAAGACAGTACATTGTCTTGACCATTCTGCCCATCCCTGTGCTATCACCTTCAATCTGACAGAATACTGGTTTAAAGTTGTGCTCCTTCGAAACAACTATGAAGACATGCTGTAAATCATCCAGACATCAGCTCTTCTTGGTCAAAGCATCATCTCCTACCTGCAGCAGAAGGGCTTCCCCAAGGTACACTAAGGAGTGAGATTATGGAGACTACAAAAACAATCGACCATGCAAGCTGTTGTGAGAGGTTAGCACAACAAGCTCTCAAGCAGGGCAATCACAAGGTATGTTACTTCCATTTGTTAGCCTCATCTCTTATTCATGACTACAACAGATTGTTGATAAGGCATATCGACAAATGAAGAACTTCAACAAACTGTCATTCCTGTATATTGCTATAGGAAGCACTGACAAACTGTCAAAGATGCAGAAAATTGCTGACTCTCAAGGTGATCCAATGTCCTGGTTCCACAATGCTCTGTATGCTGGCAACATGGAGGGTAGGATATCAGTAATGAGGGATGTTGGGCTGTGTAGGGCTTATCATTTATCTACATCAGGAAATTTGCTTTTGTAACCAGGCTGCCCTGAGTTACTCAGGGATGCCCCTGGATGCTCTGGGATACTCCAGGGCATCTAAGGTAATAGGCTACCCTGGACATACCCAGAGCAAGGTTTTTTTTTCTTTTTTTTCCAGCCCTCAGGGCAACCAATTGTGAGTAGGTTTCCCCAAGTTTCCCTAGGTGCTCCTGAGATATTCATAAACCCTGTTTGCTCTGTGTAGCCTGGGCACTTTTAATTGTCCTGATAGCTCTCCAAATATCACTTATTCACTGGTTGCTCTTCCAATAAGAATTGATATATTAAAATATTCAAAATTTCTAAAAGCGGATTCATTGAATATAAATAACTAAACACTTCCTGCAGCTGCCAGCTCATTCAAAGTGTCAAAATCAATTCCTAGTCCTCCAATATCTGAATCCTCTCCAATAAGCATATAGCCCAGATTAGCAGCACTTCTGCAACAGCAAATTCAATTAGACCCCACCAGAAAAACAAATAACTGTAAAGACTTGCATGATAGCATGAAACATAGAAGAAAGCTTAGCCTCAACCCATTTGGGTGAATTCTTTGTCAACTGATTCCAAATATTCACGAAAAAAATAAATCTAGTGCTGTTCTTGAGAATGAGGGAAATTCACACAAATAGCTACTCACCTTAGTTTCCAAGTGCTATCTGTAAACTTCCATGGTTCATTTTTACCAGTTGACCAGTCTTTCAGAGTGTGCTCAATCTGTATTTGACAAATGTTAATAGAAAATTATTTTATATACAAAGACTTACTGCACAGATGAAAATGATAATCAGAGTGGGAGAAACAGCTCTCTGCTTCAAGGGAGCACAAAATGCCCCACAATCAACCCTAGCACCATCACCTTTTCCACCACCATTGTTGTGGTTAGGAAAACACTGCATGTGAATAAGATCTAAAAAAATCTCATTTCCAAATACATGTAGCTGGTTCTTGTTGACAGTTAAGGTCTACAGCAGAAAAGAAAAAGGCTCCTTAATTGTTGCACACAACCCAGAGGGCACAATGAAACAGACCGCATAATCCAGACCACTGGATACAAAATGCATGTCTTGCAAAAGCCAATCCACTTTTGATGCAATGTCTTTTTGAGAGCATTGAGATCCTGGAACACCATACCATACCCCAACACAAGAGCATGCTCTGGTGATAACACTACAGAAGAAGTTGGTGTGACCATACCAGGCATAAAGTGAAAATATAATTAGACTATACCAAATTCAGAACATGAGGAGAAACAATTGTACAAATTCAACCATAGAGAGCTGAAGTTCAGAACCATTTTGAGCATCTTTAAAAGTGTCCTGATAGATCTCCTTGGTCTGGGCAGTCTTCTGAATCATGGCCCAGACATATTCTTCCTGGTGATACATCCACATTGCTGGTAGTACTTGGGACACACACCAGTATGTTTTGCATTGCGCATAACAGCTCTATACAGTAGTCCAATCAACCTCAATCAACCTCAATCAACTCTGATTGCAATTTTGAGCAATATTGCACAATATCAAGCCCTTGAACATCTTCAATTCTGACTTTGAACAGTAGCACGACTATCTCATACCTCATATGACCCCCTTGAACCTCACTCGATAAGTGTCAATCATGTTACAAACATTCAATCAACTGCAAACAGTGATATTGAACCCTCAATAATTCTCCAGCTCTTTCGATCAAGCTCAATCCTCATCCAGCTTCTTCAAACATCTTCACAATATTTTCCACAACTCCAAATATACTTATCAATCGATTCACGAGCCCTACCAACATCATTGAACCATTCATGATCACTTCAAAACATCATTGATTGAGCTTGATTGAACTCAAGCGCATTTGAACTGATATTGAACTACTTCACACACTGCAGTGGCTGCATTCATTATCATTGGAGACTTGTACTGTCCTCCTACACCTTGCAAGATCATTGACAAGCTTATTGCAAATAACAATAGGCAAGGTCACACTTTGAAGGACATGAGAGGATTTTAGAGGTATTTCAGACTCCTCAAAGGGAACGTGTGTTTCCCCACATGGATTCTTTTCATTTGTCTCACTTTTTACATAATTCTATCATATACCCATTGTTTTTAGACCCATTAGATCATTTACATTTTGCCTCATGTAGGCTGCATGTTTTATTTCCTTTTTAGTCCTATGTTTTCAAACCTATATAACTTTGTATCACCTACCTTTTCCAATAAGAAATTGTTCCCCTTACTTCTCTATCATCTGATTTAAGAGCTCCCACTCTTGAGTCCAAGTCTCTAGCCTTTCTTGAAGTTTTGTGATATCATTGCAAACTTCTTTGAAAATTGTTGTATCATTGTCTCGAACATATCAAACATTGTCCAGTCATCACTACTTGTGTATTAGTACATATCAAAGCCCCCATCTACATTGTTCATGTCCTCCTTCACATATTGACCCATTCCTCAAACATCTTGAACTTTTATTGAGACCTCAAACTTTTATTGCAATCTTGAACTTTTATTGCAATGTTGAACTTTGATCATGACCTCGATCTTTCCTCAAGCTTCAATTGAACATCCTTGAAATCTCTCACTCTTAGTTTGTATTACCTTGGTTTACCTTGTTGAAGTTTAGAACCACCTCGCTACCTTCCTCTAACCCATGTTATACCATACAAAGCCTTTTGTAGGGTTTTGTGTGGGTTTCCTGGTCAAGTATTATTGGAAGGATGCCAGGTTTGGCAACCTACACTAGACTTAAGGTGGACTGGAAAGACAGGATCAAGTTATCTTCATTGCATGGAAGTGGGAACCATAAGCTACAGTAAATGGGGAATGATAAACTACTGTACCTTCATTGCACAGAAGTGGGAATGAAGGCTAGGAAAAAATAAGATGTACATAATATACCTGAAAAGATGGCCTGTCAGCAAGAGGCTGCATCAGGCATAGTTACTGAATAAGTAGGCACCACATCAGTGGAGCAATATTGGCACTGATGTGCATGTGTGCAAAGTGTGGAGTCATCATCATCATCAGTGGTAATTATCGAGGGAGGTCACATGATCGTGTGACCACAGGCGAGTGTGGGCGACTGCAGGTGGGCACAGGTAAGTATCAGAAATGTTTGTGGTACCTCTCTTTCATGTATTGTCATTGAGAAATGAGTGACTGTCATTGTTGTTGTATAGATTTGTGTGAGTGCAGGTAACCGCAGGCAAGGGCATCAGTGATGTATTATGTCAGCATTTTGATGGCGGGCGACCACAGGCGAGTGTTGGCGAGCATATGCAGGTCTCAGTGTTGGTAGATGTCATGAGTCTGTGTTGGGGGCAGACTTACACTCCTCCCCACTTGAAAAAACTGTGTGGGTCTTAGACCTCTGTCCCATTTTCATCTTCCCACCAGTCAAGGGCATCTGTATCAGCCATTTCTGAGCCAGGGCACCACTCATCATGTTCCTTCCCATATCCTTTGTAACAGACAAGGCATTGTACCCCCCTGCCACATCAGTGTGCATCCACAATTTTGTCAATGTACCACTCCTCTGTGCTGTCTTCAATGACAATTGGCCTTGGTCAGGCAGCCTCCTGGTCTGGGAAGGGGAGTGGGTTGTTGGGGACATATCATTGTAGAAGGTGTGCATGGAAGCCAGGGAAGGTGTTGTGGTTGTTGGGAAGTTTCAGGGTGTATTCTGAGCATTCAGGGAAGGTGTGTGTGACCATGTAGGGGCCATTGTGTCATGGCATGAATTTGGTGATTCATGTTTTGCCTTTGTGTTTGTAATTGGCATGGTATGCCTGGCACATTTTGGCTGTGAGTAGGTTGTCCTGCACCTCTTGGACATCTAGGTGGATGCATGTAATTATGTTGTGTGCAGTGATCTGCTTGGTGGTCACATTCTCATTGAGGGGTGCAATGGGGGGAATGATGCATGGAGATCAGCCAGTTTTGAGTTGGAAACCAGAGAAGCCAGTGGATGCATTCATGGTGTTCATGGTAGCAAAGCATACATGGGGGAGTTTGGCTAGCCAGCCCTTCTGGTTGTTGTTGACATGGTACTGAATGGCTTGATTCATGGTTTTGTTTGTCTGTTCACTGCTGCCATCAGTTTCAGAGTGATAGGATGTTGACATTTTTAGTTTGACACATGAGCTTGTGGAGTGTGGTCCAGAGGTTGGCAGTGAAGTGTGCATCTCTGTCAGAGACAAGGTGTAACATGAGACCATTTTCACAGTACCATTCATTGAAGAGCACTACAGCAACCTGGGCAGCAGTGCATGAGGAGTGAATACCAGTGATGCATATATCAGCACCAAGGAGGTCTGTCATGGTCAGGATTGTGTCCTTTCCATTCTCCTCTGGTAGTGGGCCGATGAAATCCAGGGCAATGGTGTCAAAGCAGTTATCAGGTACTGGTAGTGGATGCAAAGGACCAGTGGGTTTTGTGGTCCAGTTTTTGTTTCTCTGGCACTTGGTGCATGATGGGATGTATGCATTTTCCAAGTCTTGGCACATGTTTTGCCAGTAATAGGAGCCACAGAGCGATTCATAGCTTTTATCAAAGCCAAAATGGCCCAAGGTGGCATGTGCCAGATTGTAAAGTAGTTTGTGGACTTTGAGATCTTGTGGGATCACAAGTCAGTGGCTGACATAGAGGAGCTTATCAGTAATGGTTGCCCCTTCAATGCTCCCCATGTCAATGTCCTTCATAAGTTGTCTGGCAAATGCATTGGTCTCATAGCCAGTGATAATGGTGTCAAGAAGTGACTGATCTGTGGCAATGTTTAATATGCTGCCAGCTGGCATTTTTGGTGCATTGCGTGTGTAGGCAATTGCACAAGTGGCGAGGCATGCATTTGGTATACAGCATCAGGCATGTGGGATAGGGCATCTGTGGCAGTGTTTTCTTTGCCATGGATGTATATAATATTGTAGTCAAAGTCAGCCATGTACATTGACCATTTCATTTGTCATCTTGATATCTCCTTCTGTGATTGGAAATATTCAAGAGTTTGGTGGTTGGTGAAGACTTCCAAATGGGTGCCAGGTAGGTGAGATCACCATTTCTTAAATGCCTTGACTATGGCAAGTAATTCTTTCTCATGGACTGGGTAATTCTTCTCAGCATCATTGAGTTGGTATGAGTCATAGGCAACCAGCTGGGCAGTTTCCAAGGTCGCACCAAAACTCAGAACAGCACCAGTGTGGTGGTAACTGGCATCAGTGGTGACATAAATGTTGGATGCCTTGTCATTGTAATTAATTACAGTGAGACAGTCAGCACCAAGAACCAGGTCTTTGATGTGTTCAAAGGTGGCCTGGTGTTCATTAGTCCATGGGGGAAATTCCTGGTTGCATTCCTTGGTGGGGAGCAGTGTGAGCACACTTGTATATTCAGAAGGTGCTGGTAGGAATGTGTCCATGTACCTGGTTAATCCCAGGAATCCCCTGATGTTGGTGGCAGTTGTTGGTTGTGGCCAGGAGGTGATGCAGTCAGTTTTACAGGGATCAGGTATGAGGCATGATCCAGAGATGATGTGGCCAAGAAAACATAACTCAGAGGCGAAGAGGTTGGATTTTGCCTGGTTGCAATATATACTGGTTTTTCAGAGGGCTTCAAGATGGCAGCACAATTTTGTTCATGTTCCTCCATGGTTTCTGACCATATAATGATGTCATCAAGGTACACATGACAAATATTGCTGATGAGTTCCCAGAGCACATCAGTAATCTGGTGCTGATGCATGGCAGGCACATTGCATCCACCCTGTGGCATGACAGTCCATTCATAGAGTCCCCACAGCATTCTTACAGCAGTGAGGTGAATGTTGTCAGGGTGTACTCAGGTCTGGAAGAAGGAGTTGGTCATGTCCATCTTGCCAAATATTTTTCCCTTTCCACAATTGGTGAGTATATTGTCTATGCGGGGTAGAGGGAAGTTGTCTCATACAGTATTGCTGTTGAGTACCCAGTAGTCATTTACCCACCAGGGGTCAACTGTTAAGTCAGGTATGCCAGTGATAGTGCTAAGTAGGATAACCCAAACAAAACACCTAAAACAAAGGTATCTGTGGGGATTGTCCAGTCTAGTATAAAGTGGAGAGTTGCTTCCAAGTTAGAAGACCTACAGTAGGCAACAAAACGCTTCCAATGTTTTGTACTTTTGGAAAGATGCCTTTATATCTCAGGAAATAAATTTTCTAAATTCTTGAAAATATTACATAATATACTTCAACATCATATCTTCTCACTGACACAGCCACAAGTTTGCATAACTCCATTTGGTAACTTTCCCATGTTACTTAAAGTTGTCACTCATTGGAAGGGTTTTGTTGCACTGATTTTTTCCATAGAAAATTGTATCAAATCACATGACTTTGTTGATTACAATAAACAATAACATACAAAGTCATGTGACTTAACTCCAGAATGCTATATAATATGCTTTTATCCACTCACAATTATCCAAATCCCCCCACTCTGCTATGCACAAGCTATCATCCAGCCAGATTACTCGTGTTCTTACATTG
>QLOK01003180.1:2736-18176 GCA_003313805.1 Tricholoma flavovirens
CTTATACTTATCAGCTGTTTTGCAGCTATGCAAATCGATCAGCACGCTTCATTTCGGCATATGCACAAGGCTTGTCAGGTGCGCAAGCAGTGTGGGCCAATTGGAAGTATCATGGACATCACACATTACCGCCTGATATTGTTGCTGCTGTCAAACTATCTGTTCATTTGTAACTCTTATTCTAAATCTGAATTACCATGAGCTTCTTTTCTCTTTTTTTGACACTTTTCAAAAAATATTTTCTTGCCTNNNNCTAGACAGAGTGCTGGAGGTGCAGGACATGCAATGCACAGACCGTGCCAAAGGCACAGGTCGTTAGCTTGTGTAACTAAGGGATGCACCGGGGGTGCAAACAAGTATAGACAAGTTTCATTACATAAACATTGGGGCTTCAGACATTGTTTCATCCCTCTGGGAGTTCTTACATTGTTTATTCACTCTGGCACCTTATGATCTATGCCCAAACTTCTTATATATCTCTCCAAGTTGTCCAATCCAGGCAGATCCTGGTGTAAATGGCACAATTCACCATAACTATCATGTCTTATAAATGTTGTGACTTCAGATATCCTTTGCCCCCTCTGGTGCTTCTTATACAGTTTAATCACCCTTGCACCTTATGATCTACACCTGAACTTCTCACATGGATCCCCAAGTTGTCCCGTTCAGGCAACTGCTGATCAGTGGGCACACCCTGGTATAGATGGCACAATCTGCCATTGCTACTGTGTCTTATAATTGCTGGGACTGCAGGTGGAAGTTCATAGTCCAACAGTTTCGAGAGCTCAAATTCTGGTTGGCCTTGTGAATTTTGCCAACACTAGCATCTTTTATATTGCATTGTCGTGTGGTATATAAGAATTGTAGATATTGCAGACATTTTAGATGTTTAAGACCTTATCTAGCCTTACCCCAGTTGGCCCAATTTCCGGATGCAGTCGGAGGCTCGAAAGGCCGGTGATCCATGCACATGGATCTGGCAAATCACCAGGTCAAATTGGTCGCACATCGAAAATCAAACTACCATAAAGTTTTTTAGGAGAGAGCGGAAGTGATTGGTGACGTCATTGCAAGTGTGAGGACTCGGCATTTTGCGAGGAATATATAGTACTAAAGATAGAGTTTCAGCCACAACGACAAATTTTAAACACACACACGCAAAGGTAAGCACGGTCCACAGACGACTTGTTCAACACAAAATGGTTAGTATTTTAGTATTTCTGTCAATGTTGCCAAGGAAGTAACGGTGCTCCATAGGCCGACCAAAAAACCACACCCACAAACCCAATGAAGGAACCTCGCATCGAAAAACTCGTCATTAGTATGTAGCATTAGCCCTTTGTCATCTACATGCATTTCATCGACCCCCGTACTGAAGATATCTCTGTCGGCGAGTCTGGTGATCGTCTGACCCGAGCATCGAAAGTTCTGGAACAACTCACTGGCCAGACGCCCGTGACATCGAAAGCCCGCTATACCGTCCGCACGTTCGGTATCCGTCGTAACGAAAAGATCGCGGTGCATGTCACAATCCGTGGACCAAAAGCAGAGGAGATTTTGGAGCGTGGCTTGAAAGTGAAGGAGTACGAGCTAAGGCGCAAGAACTTCTCAGAGACTGGAAACTTTGGCTTTGGTATTCAAGAACACATCGACCTGGGGGCACGATATGATCCTGGTATCGGTATTTTCGGCATGGACTTCTATGTGGTGATGGGACGACCAGGAGGTCGGGTAGCGAAGCGGAAGCAGAAGAAGGCCAGGATCGGGTTCCCTCACCGCATTAAGAGGGATGACACGATGGCGTGGTTCAAGCAGCGGTTCGACGGTATCATCCTAGTGAGTTGCATATTCCCGTCCGTTAACCCTATTCTGATGTCTTTTACCATGATTAGAAATAGTCGCCTTGCTTTATGTCGTGCTTATGCTTTTATGATCATATGGCATGCATTGTTCCTGGCTTCCACATACCGATAATTCAACCGATATTAATCGTTCAAACTCAAACGTGGGTGAGCGATGAATGTTGGTTTCCACACTTTGGTTGCATTTCAGGACACAATCGTCCACAAAATTGTCCAAAAAAAAAAAACCCACCCGGGTATTACCTAGTATTGCTATTAAGTTAAGTACAGAAATCAGACTATGCTACAAAGTCAATTGCAGGGCGGAAGTTTAGTCCGTCGTTCAGCTGCAGTTAGTAACATGTTCTTCAAACTCTCTTCGAGGACAGGTTTTATTAGTACCCTGTGAATCACTGTTAGTGCCATTGTTTTTGAGGAGTGTTACCGCTTACTGATCCACTCCTGCATCAAGATACTCCTGTCAAATCAAAAGGTGAGCTACCCGGAATGCGAGGTATGAGCCATTTGTACTGACCTGTTGGTCTGCTAACAATGCATTACCCGTTACGCCCACAACGAAATCCTTTCTGCCCACTTGACGCAGTTTTGTGATGGCCTGCAATCCTGACATTACCGGCATTTGGTTATCCATGAAAACCACCGCAAATTCTTCTGCATTGGCTGCACTCTCCGAGTCAGGAGAACCCAATAATATGTTTACAGCTATCTCCCCATTCTCGGCGGTGGCTACTGAGCAGCCCATTCTGGATAACATACGTTTCATCAATGTTCGAGTCAATGAATCGTCATCGACGACAAGGACCGGAACGCCAGGTTTCACAGATGGAAGTCCTGGAGGTAGAATGAGAGAGGCAGGCTCGACTGCGGTAGGTGCATCTTCGTTAGGTGGCGTCGACTCAGATAGTATTTGTACAATATTGGGATCTGGAGATTGCATTTCTGGGAAATATTCGGGGAGCACAGAACCGTGAGATGAAGGATAGTTAGTGCCCGTCGATGAGGGCGGTGAGCGTCTCAATGCTTGGGAGTGTATGATGGTGTGGGGATCCCGGTCAGAGCCAACTAGCTCAATAACTCCGCCTAGGATTCAGAAATGGCGTCAGCTAGTCATCCACTAAAATTGAAGATAACTTGAGGCCTTGCCTTTTTCTGCGAGACTATGTAGCGAAGCGCTAGATTGTATTCTGCCGGGGGCTAAACCTTCTTCAGATAGAGTCTCTGATGACATAGGCGTTGGAAAGATGGCGAAGTCAATCTCAGGCGTGAGACCAATTTTTCCGGGTGCAAGTGGGACTGAAGGCATAGCAGCCTCTGATCCTATTCCTAAGGCTACAAAACGATCGCAATGAGGCTCCACTCAAGGGAAAACAACTAGCACTGACGCAATTCAACCCAGAAAGTGGATCCTTCTCCCAACTTTGATTTGACGCCAAGCCTCCCTCCGCTGAGTTTGACAATGAGGCGTACAAGAGCCAAACCTAGTCCAGTCCCTTTGCCACCTATCGTGACACCGTCAGAAAGCGACAATACAGTCACTACGGAACAACTAACCCTGTAGGCGACCCCGTTCCGTTTGGTTGAAAGCCGCTAATGGCACAACCCTTTAGACGGGATTTGGAAAGTGAGAAACATTCACTTACAGAATAATTTCGTAGCTTCTATATCTTGTGAAGAAATTCCCCAGCCTGTGTCTTTGACTTCGATTCGTACAACCATCCTCTGAGCTACAGATGGGTCTTCCCGTGGTTTGAATTGAGTAGGAGAAATAGAAGGGCTGGATAGGGAAGTTGCTCGGCCCCGACTCTCGGGAGCCGATGTGGAACCTAAGGCAGGTAAAACTAGGTGTGTAGATATCGTTAATTTACCACCGGGAGGTGTAAATTTGCACGCGTTGCTATATGTAGTTAGATCATACAAATTAAGATATCCAAGAAGCGGAGATTCAGAACTCACCTAGCGAGATTCGTGACAATCTGCCTCAATCGCGTTTCGTCACCTGCAACTGTCCCCCAAGCAAATTCACTGCTAGGCTCATCGGTAAATCGGTTTTCAATCTCATCCTCTGTAAGACCCCGAGCTCGATATTCAGCATGCCTAGCAATCTGTTCATCGTGTGAGTGTTACACAGAAATTACAAAATTATGGCCTGTCTTACATCATCGATATTCTTATCCAGAATTGTAACCAACTCAAGTCCACGAGCGTTGGTAGCCAACTGAAGCGGAATGAACATCGATTGCATAGCTTGATGAAAAATATATGGCTAATAGATATCCCGTCAGCAAACTAGAAAATCGTATGGGACTTATTCCTACCTGAGAAACAGACTCCAAACGGCCGCTATCCATTCGATTACTATATGAATGCATCAGAACCGACAATCTATCACGGCTTCAAGACCTACAAGTCCAAAATATCATTAAGAACTAAGGACATGAGTAAGCAATGCGTAAGCCTGAAAATGTAAGAATAGACCTTTCGACATCATGCTAAGGCTGCCTTCCAAAGCCTTGAATTCAATGACTTGGTCTCTGTCGATTGTCCCGGATGCTCTCATGTTTTGCGCAGCGAGAACTTCAAAGGGGTATTAATCATCATAGTCCTTGGCCAAAAGTAATACGTACGGGCGGTATTCAAAGGAACGCGGACTTGTATTGGCAAAATGTCAGTGCTGACGATCAGAGCAGGTTATCTGGTAACTTATCATGGAATACATAGCTATCAGGCAGTAGAAAGTCACAATCAATTCAGCATTTAGCATATGTTCATGCTTACGATGTTAACCTGCGTTTCGAGTCCGCCGCATTCCGTTCGTTGATCTGTGCCATTCGCGTTCGTTCGAACTGAACGTTTAGCTGCCGCCTTAGAATAAATAATCCGCGGGAAGCCTAATCATGGAGTGTCAGTTGGTCGTGTGTTGCAAACGAGAATAAGATACTAACCTTTTCTTTTTGATAATGCATATAGAGCAAAACGCTGTGGTAAACGAGAAATTCCAGGATGTCTAATGACTTTTAAGTAGAGAGCACAGGCAACCAAGCAGAAAGGCATTACATCGAATGCAATTCAGATCGTTTTTGGAGGTTGGGAAGATCATGCACGAATAACTGTGATTATGTTAAGCGTAAATTGAAATGTTAGCAAGAATGACATACAAAATAAAGAATCCAACAACCCCAATCAGCGACGTGAGTCGTTTGCAGCATGCTCCAAAAAGCGCAACTGTTTGGAGGGCCGACATGTAACTGGCGTGCAAATGACATTGATGGCCACGGCACAAGACGCTGTAACACTTACTAGAAAATTGAAAGAAATCGTTTGGTCCCACATGTGAATAGACTATCCGATGGATCATACCATCCGCACAGGATGACGAACAAGACCTGATAGACCGGCCTGCGTGCGAGGTAAGTGTCTAGTAACTCCACAGGTAAAATATACGCGCCATGACCACACAGCAATGCCAAGGAAAATCTGATAAAACAATGGATAGCGCTGGGGAAGGTGGAATATATACATGGGAATGAGTGGGAACGTTAGCAGAGGAGCAACCTGGCAACAAATTAGTCACTGTCCTCGCGTGGAACGGAACCACGTACCCCAAAGTAGAAAATCTTATCAGCTACTGCCACAGGTTTTGAAAGGAAAGAAATTTCCAACACCCAATTTACTATGAAGAACAGTGAAGTCCAAAATTTGAGCGGGGTGAACTCCCCACACATATCTGCCCGGTAGTCAGCTTCAATCTCAAGGTCCGAGAATCTGGAGCTGAAGAATTCCACAAGGTAAAACCATATGTAGCTTCGCAAAGTCCAACTGTGGCCATCTCGTCCCGGCGACTGCTCCACAGAACCGGTGGGCAGGCCTGGCTGAGAGTGGAAACTCTTGATAGATACAACATCACTGTCCACGTCCAGGTCCAAGGAGCTTTTTCGATCGTCCGTCGACCATGACCTGTCTACGACGACTTCATCCACATAGTCATCTGCATCTCCTATATCGCGCCGGGTGGACTGTTTTTCTGCTTCTACAGAAATTGAATCAGGTCCGCTGGCAGGGATCGACGGGTCGATTGTTAGCCTCCTGGCGTATCGCTTGAACCGTGCCCAGGGCGATGCTAGTATGTGACGAGGGTGAGGGAACTTCCAGTGTGTGTCAGACTTTGAACTCTGGACGACTGGCAGAGGAAGACCGCTCGGCTGGAAACTAGACTTTGCAGCGTTGTCACGGCCGTCAACGAGACGCGAGGACATTGGGACCTCTGCCCACCTTCAGTGAGTGGGAAGCGTATACAAAGACTTGACTCCAAGTCGTGATGGCGGGAAGGAAAGGAACACTGAACACTGCTCCTATCACGTTAACAATGGAAGACCGTCGTAATCGGCTCAAAACTTACCGAGATCTTGATCCAACATTAGTTCGCTTGGCGAAGCTGGTGAATAGGGATTTACAAATATTGCATGACACTCAATGTACATACAATGTTTCAACTTGAGGTTCCCTATTCTATTCTGATTTGGGAACAATTGAGTTGTAAACATAGCAGTGGTACTGCGCACGCGTATGATGTCTTGGTTTTAAAAGTATTAGGGGGCTGTTCCTCGAAAATCCAACGGGGTTAAACCATCCAGTCTTTAACCACGCGGCCCTCTATTTTGGCTTCATGTTGACTGCATCTAGCTGCGCATACTAGTAGGTCCCGTCACTTGACCATGGTTAAGCGATAACTCGGATGTCCTATCGAAAACGCTACGCCGGGCGTCGGCCAATTAGCACACCGTGCATGACGTGCAAAAGGGGAAGATGACTATAACGGCCGTGTCTAATTTTGTAACTTACATATGGTACATAGATCGTTTTCGAATAAACATGACGATATAATGATTACTGTTATGCTGATCGCATTGGAGTCCCAATCGGTGGTGTGTAGAGATGCTGTACTAATCTAGAAAAACCTGTACGTGACCCAGTTCATTTTTTTAGTAACGGTCCAATTCTAAATGTATTAAAGGAATATGCGTTTTAAAAAGAGGCTCATTGCATTAATCACCGACGAGGCACATTAAGGTATACATAGACCTGGGACTACGTAGTGTTATCAGAAAAAGGCTTGAGGGGAAGCAAGGTACATACGAAGTAGACGACAAATCAGAGCTTTGATCTTGCACCCGCTTTGACTAGTGAGCCACCGAGCTGGAGCATTTGTGCAGCCTCCTCCACCATATTATCGACAATCACCTTTGCAGGTAAAACGTCGTGAATAAGAGCGGAAACTCTCCCCATAAGCCAGGGTCTAAGGGTGCATTGTCTAGGTAAAAGTACACGAATCACACCAAGGTTTATGCTTACCTGCCCTCGACCGACTTTTCTGGATGGTTCTCAAGTTCATGGTAGTGTGGGATGATTCCCTGTGATGTTAGCTCTTTAATCTCTGCCTGCCTGTTTTTCTCCCTAAAGCAACGATAGTCAATATTGTGAGGAAATTGAAAGAGATTATACAATCACCAGTCCTCAATATAAGGCGTCCTCCGCACCCTAAGAGGTCTACCAGTGTAAATGACAGTCGTAATCGCATCCTCATAGCCAGCACTCATAATCAATTCCTTGTGTTTCTTAGGCGCGCTCGCTTCGACTGCGGCCACAAACCGTGTGCCGACCCCTGGAGAAAAGGGTCAAAATGGGAGACAACTTCGAGCCCTGTTAACATTAGCACGTACAAACGGCTTGCGCGCCCCACATCAAATTCGCTGCCAGTCCTCGACCGTCAAACACCGCCCCCGCGCCAATGACATATACGGGTTTCCCGGTCAGCGGTGATTTGTGTCCTTTAACAGCATCAACACAAGCAGGGATGAGAATGCTCGCTGGCGTGTCTCCCGTATGTCCTCCGCCTTCCCCAGCTTGTGCACAAATAAGATCAACACCTACGTCGAGTGCCTTCTTCACATGCTTCGGGTGACCAACCATGTTCATGACTAGGATCCCCGCCTTGTGCAACCTTTCGACGACTTCTTCTGGGGGAATGCCGATAGCGCAGACGAACAGGGCCACCCTCTCTTCGATTATGACATCGATGAGCTCTGGTAATTGGCCTCGAGTGTAGTCGTACTATCAATGGGCTATGTAAGAAAAATGTTGGGTGTAAACGGAAAGGAATACATTAGTCTTTCTGGCATTTCCGCCGATTTGAGGTATGAGTAAATCAACGCCGAACGGTGCATTTTTGTCATGTAGGTTGTTCTTAACTTCATTTATCTGTAAAGATAATCAATCAGTTTTCCAAAATCGAACTTGACGTCATGAGGAACAGATCGGTGGAAAGCAGGTTGCGAAAAGGCGACGCATGGATTTACCTGTTGACGAAGAATCTTTGGAGTATATCCCAAACCGCCGATAACACCCAAACCCCCTGCATTAGTCACGGCCGCAGCCAGCTCCGGTCCTGCAGCAATATTCATGCTTTCGAAAGATACATGTCAGGACCAGGCCCATATAGTACTATAATCAAAATAGAACGTACCCTGCGAGTAGGATAGGGTGCTTGATGCCGAAATACTCGGTTATTGGAGTATGTATGACCGACATAGTGGCCTAAGCAAGGGGGTAAACTAGTATTTGGCAATAACGGAAAGTGATTTATAGCCTGAGTTGCCCTGTTTCATGCTCATGATACCAATGGCAAACTGTGCGGACTCGATGCGATCGGCTACTTTGACTTAGCCGGGGGCCGGATCTTGCAGACACGGGTGCAACCCTCGATTAGGAGGTAACTAGTGAGCTCAGTACACAATTCGTCTATGTAAATCATTTCGGACAGACGCTGATTGCAACGCGAACTTAGAAGTTAGAATGGACCGACGCTATAATAATTGGCTCCGAGTGGGACCTTACCAGGGCCGGTCCGTTAGTTGGCGTGTGATATCGCTGAACTAAATTCCGAGAGCAATAGGGGCTATGTATTGTGGTATGTGTAAAGATGAGTAGATGGATGTTCGAAAACGAAATGGTAAGGATGCAAATAAAAATAGTATCTGTGAATCTGAGGGTTCTCTCATGTAGGATCCTCGATGATAGATGAAAAGACCGAAGATCTCGGAGACCTGCCAGCAGTCTGTATGAGCCTCTTCAGTCTGGCTAATTCGTCCGACAATCCCCTGCACACGATGTTGAGTTCAGACTCATTAGGGGAGGAAGAAACTAACTTGGCAATATTTTTCGCGTCATCAGTCTCCTTAGAACTCCTTTCCACTTGCTCCTTTAACTTGGCGATGTGATCTTGCCAAGCTTGTTCTACTTCCTTTGCCGCTTTCTTATCCTCCTTGTGTAATTGCTTGACTGCTTCTCTCGTGGCTTCTGCACTTTTAACTTCCTCAAGCAGTGTGTTATACTTCTTGCCCAAGGTTGCAGCCTCGGATCTCCACTTTTCTTCTCGCTGCCGCATTTCCTCCCGAAGCCGATCTGTATCTGTTTTCCACAACTCTATCATCCCTTTGATACTGTCCCGCAATGTCAGGTACTCTCTCTCAGATTTTTGTGACAGTGCGGTGGATTCCGAAAGTGCCGTCTTCATTTCCTGCATGGTCTTCTTTGACGTGGTCGTTTCGGTTTTAAGTTGAGCCTTGAGGCTAGTAGCTTCACCCTCTGCTTTTCGGGCGCGTTCCAACACCTAAATACGTTGGAGCCGACCAGGAAAAGTTGATGTTCAGACTGACCTCTTGAAGAAGCCGTTCTTTCCTCGCCACCACGTTGTTCAGACCTTCATTCTCCAGCCGTAGCCGCTCCCTGACCTCTTTCAAATCCTCAGTCTGTCGGGTCAATTGCGCCACACTACGTTGCGAAACCCTTAGTTGCGCTTTCGTATTTTCTAGTGCGTTCCTTGCGTTTACCACACCGGTCTGTAGATCTGCGAGGACCTTTGTTGTGCCACCAGGTGTCAGTGAAAAGCGACGGTTTGGAGAAGGTGGCGGCGGCTGGAGAGAGGTCGGGGAGGATGCCATTGATATGTCAGGCTCGCTTGGCGATGGTTTTGATGAATTCGAGGGAGAAGGGCGTGGGGTTGAAGGTTGGCCTTCATCGGCTAAGGCCCGTGCATTGCCTGTGAGCGTCATCATCGAATCACAAAGGACATGAATGGTTTGATGTGAAAAGCGAATGGGGAAGACAGAGGAAAATGGTGGTACCAACCTACAGATGCAACTGGAATCCCTGATGAGAAAAGAGCGATGAGAAGAAGAAAACCAAGGAAACGACTAACGTACTACTTAAAGTTCTTGTCGGACTTGAGGCGCGTTTGTATGAAGTTGGACTTGTAGAACTTACTCCAAAAGTCATGGGGATGCCTTCTCGGATGCCGTTTTCCTCTAGGGCGTCACGTTTAGGAAGAGGAAGACTTGACTCAGGGCCAGCGATGCTATGAAGAATGTCATAGCTGGAACGTCTTTTTACAGGTGTAGAAGTTGACGCTGTAGGGGTATACGAAGACGGGGGTGGAGAATTAGGAGTTGTCATATCGTCAGAAAAATCTTGCAGTGGACGTGGACTGCGGAGAAGGTGACTCTCCAGAGAGTGTAGTTGTGCCTGCTGGTGCCTGATGGTGTGTTTCAGCGTGGACATATGATTTCGAACGGCCACTATTAATGGTCAGGTAACCATTAATAGGAGTGGCCATAAATGCTTACCAGGATCGTCCAAAGAAAAAGAAGGGCTATGCGTTGAACGGATTGAACTGCGTGACGAAGGCCTCGAAAGAGAGCGATCGCGCGCAAGTTTGTGGGGTGAGAGCCCTCTATCGATTATACTTGTGAAAGGCCCCGGGCTTGAAGACATTCAACTGAGGACAAGCAGCGTATATTCACTCGAACCCACCGTACAGCCAGCGCGTGAACTTGAAGAAAGAAACCGTCGCCATGTCCAAATTTGTCCTTGTTTGCTATCATCACGTGGACGCGTCCCCTTTCTCCTCGAATCTTTCTTTAAGTAGCGAGTCATGACGGGTAGATGCTCCATCTGCTTGCCTCTGTTCAAGGAACCGGTTTCCATTCCTTGTGGTGAGTTTTATTCATATTTCATTTCTGGACTTGATGCCACTCTTTGTTCAGGTCATGTATATTGCACCAAGTGTCTCGGTGATCATGTCAATATGCCTGGTAGACACGACTTCATCTTGTCCAACTTGTCGCACAGTCTTTAACATAGGTTGGCTCTCCTGTGAAATAGAATGCGATATTCACTGATTCGTCTTTTCGCAGTTACACCAGACGTACGTCTGTTATTCACGTGTGTCGTCGCGTTTTTGTTCCTATGAAGCTCATTTACCAAAAAAATACCACCAATATGTTATTCCAGGCGTCCGAAGCGTATACCTTGATACCTCAGGAGAAGTCGCACTACAGAAGAAACTAACCAGAGCAGAGAACACAGTACGGAAGCTAGAGGTGGAACAGGAAACACTCTTAAAGCAGTGTGAGAAGCATATGTCAGCCTCGCGTGCACACGCGGATGGGGAGATGAAGGAGCGACAACGGGCTAATCAACTTCAACGTAACATCGCACTCTCAGCTCAAGCCATCGCGACAATGAACCTTCCGAAGCTTACTGCTACTTACATAAAGCTGATCGCGAGCAATTGAAGATTAAATATCAGAAGCTTAAAAAGTACCATCGCGACCTCGAAGAAAAGTCAGTTCAATGCTATATTTTCGGTCATTGGGATCTAATTTCGATGGTGAAAGATCTAAGAGCAACATTAATGTCAGTCAACTTTAAATCGAATACGAGATCTCGGTCAATTCAAACAACGACGCCACCGACACTCCCCAACAGGCAGCGCAGAATCACGAGGGCAGGCTCTATGTCGCTATACCAAATCGAACCCGAGATCTTGGTCAATTCAAACGATGGCGATGCTGGCATTCCTCAACCCACGACGAGAGGTGGCCGTAGAATCGGGCCTCTTCCGCGAAAGAGGGCATGCCCTCCTATGTCGCCATCTGCAACTCAACCTCCCATTAATACAGAATCCGCAAAGAGACCACGACTCTCTGCTCCAGCTCGAGTTCAGGCTAGTCGCACGACGCTGATGGTTTTCTGCAGTCACCCTTGCGCTTATATCATTTGTTACTTTAGATAGATTATATTTTGATGAGACTACTTTTATTCTGCTGCTGCCAGTGGTTGCGTGATTGATAAGCGTCAATCAAACGTACAGGGGACACCGCCCGAGGCTTACTCATGTCAAAAATACCATGTCATCAAGCTGTTATATAGTAATACTGACTCCGAGCGCGATGATTGACCACTTTATCAGGCGCCACCGTTATGTCCTCCAACACACCCATCTCGCTGACAGTCACTCATAGCGGGACTCCTTACTGCCTTTCACTACTTCCAGATAGCACTCTAGCAGAGTTACAATTCCAATTGGAAGAGCTGACGTCAGTCCCACCATTGCTCCAGAAACTACTATACAAAGGCAAGAAGCCAAGTTCTGGAGCAGAGGACAAGACAACACTTTCTCAAGCCGGAATCAAGCATGGGGTCAAGATCCAGATGCTTGGTTCCACCACTGAACAGGTGAGGAGTCTTCAAGCCACCGAGAGTGAGCAGAACGAGCGGGATCGCATACTGAGGGAACGAGCACTCAAACCTCCAACAATGAAGGTCAGCTAATTTAATGTGATCGCAACGCCGCTAACCCTGGGATACAGCTCCGATCTACGGGGTCGTCAAACGCCGCTTCTGTGAAATATCGATTTCACCAACTTACACCCTTGCCCCACCTTCCCAATCCCGCGTCTGCTCACGCTCTGTTAACGAAACTCTCCGAGGATCCTGCCATCAAGCATATAATGCAGATGCACGAATTCTCCGTAGGGGTCTTGACGGAACTTGCGCCACACGAGCATCGGGGACTGCTGGGGCTGAACGTCAACGCTGGTGAAGCAATTAAGCTACGCCTGCGCACCGATAGGTATGATGGCTTCAGGCTGTACACGGATGTGAGACGGGTGCTGTGTCATGAACTGACACATAATGTATGGGGGGATCACGATAACAATGTACGTACTCGCTGTGATTGTTTGTTGTTATCACTGGACTGAACGCCCTCTGTAGTTCAAGGAGCTAAATTCAAAGCTTAATAGAGAAGTGTTGGAATTTGAACGGGATGTTGCGGCTGGCACGCATCATCTTGCTGGGACAGGGGATGTCTACGAGCTTGCTTCTGAATTGGTGGCAGAGGCACATGTCCATATATTGGGAGGGAGTCGAGTCTCTTCGGGTGCCGCTTTGAACGAATCTAGGGAAGAGAGGAGGAAGAAACTTTTAGATGCGACAATGATGCGTCTGCGGAGGGAGGAAGAAGAGCTCGAGAATAGTTGTGGAACGAAACATTAGAACGACTGACTAATACCATTCTTTTCGTGGAACTGGGAGGGTAGAATTAAACTGAAAGACGGAGGAGGCGACTGTAATGTCAGTATGACACTTAGCCTTGGGTCGCCGGACTTGTAGTGCGGTGTGGTTCGATCACAGGGTGGGTGATGATTTACGTAGTTATATATACACATGGACAGACATCCTCGTCGCAGCAGCCGTAGCGATGATCTTATATTACCAGGAGGAGTCACCTCGGAGTCACTATTGTACATGACATTTAAAAACTGTCTGAACCTCTCTGAAGTACAAAACCTTCGTCATCCCCTTCACCATCTTCCGCGCTGAGCAATTATCGTCATCAAGCAAAAAAAACTAAAATCTTCATCATCCGCATCGCACCCGAGTCGTCATCTGTGCCAGTGGCATCTGCCATTCTTCAATGTATTAACAATCAAGTTCGGTCTCCGGAACTCTAAGTTGCATGTTGTCATCATTATCGACTAGTTGTTACTATCCATCAACTTCATTTTCCGTTACTTATTTTCATGAGTACTATATCGCTCGGGCTCCGAGTCCTTGGCATCTGCCAGCAGTCGCGCCGGCGCGATCACGGTCACCTGACGGTCACGGTCATCATGTGTCACTGCTCGGATCATGTGACCCAAGCACCCCTGTTCAAGTTGAACTTGACTCGAACTTGAAAGTTACATAGCAAACGACGCCTTGCAATACCCAGAATTGCTTGAACATCAAGATGGTACCTAAAACATCGTCTTTAAAAAGTCAAACCCTCAAACAAGGAATTCTGCCGTTCACAACCTCCAAACGAACAAAGTCGTCAAATAACATCACAAAGACGAGCAAGACTTCCCAAGCAAAGAAACCTGTTACATCTCGAAAACGTCGCATCTCTACTAGCAGTATCGAAGAATCTAGCCTGGATGATGTTGAACTGATCTCCGAGGAAGAGGAGGGCAAGGCGGAGCCAGAGGAACAGAAGAAAGTTCATCGGCCGACTTTAAGGCCACGAACCTCCTTGCAAAATGGGTGCCCAAATAAGTCTACTATCGCTGAACTCCAGCCAAATGACAGTCAGGAAGATTCGAAAACTGAAAAGGTGGAGAGACCTGAGCTGTCAGATAAAGATCCTCGATGGAGGAAGCATTATTCTGTCGTCCGCGAAAGGATGGGGCATCAGCACCCAAGTGAGTAATTAATCTGTTCTATGTAAATTTCGGTTAGATTGACGTTGCGTTAGTTCATGGAGAGGGACAGAATAAAATCCATGAAATTCTTCGTGTCTTCGATCTGTGAGTGCTTACCTCTAATCCTCCATTTACATCCCTGACATTATGAAAAGATCATACCAATACGGGCCTTGCACTGGTGTGACTCGTCTTGAACGATGGCAAAGAGCCAACATGCTGGGCCTTAAACCTCCCCAAGAAGTACGCTATGACGCATAACCAAACGAGTCACCTATGCTAACCACGTTCGAAGGTTTACGAAATCCTATTGACGCGACAAGGAACCGAGCAGACGGAGTTTTCGCAAAGTGTATTCTACGATGAGGTTTGAGTGGAGCTTGATGTACGTTGAAACTTGATGTACCGTGGAACAGGGTGAGTAAACGTCGCTCATTTCTGGACAACCACCGTTCGGGCTCATTATACACCTTCTGACCTGTCTTCCCTATGTAGATTTTGTGTGTTTGTCTCTATACCTTCCCTTCTGCTTCAGACACTGCTTCATGTATCCTAACGGTGGTTGGTTGCTCCATTCCGCCATATTTTTCTGTGCGAAGCCTAAGTTTTGTGGAAACTACTTGTGATTCCTAAATACCGGTGGTCACGGCTTCGAATCTTCCATCTTCTCCATCACGAGTAATCTCATCCAACGGGCGTGGAGAAACAATTACCTTGAAAGTTCATCTCAATCAAAGATGGAACGATGTCGAACATGCTAAGATTCAGGGCCACCCCGTGAGCCATTGACGTTATAAATCCTGAGATCCATTGCACATGATCCTTCATTTAGATAGGCTGCCTTCAAATTAGGTGCGAGTCGACGCGATCCGTAATAGTCCGTAATGCCATGCACCCAGTCATTCGCATTCTGCGACCTGCGTATCACACGGCAGCACGCTGGACTTGGAGTCGCGACACAACCCTACGTTGTTGGCACTGGCATCCGGTATATACT
>QLOK01003194.1:0-10403 GCA_003313805.1 Tricholoma flavovirens
TGCTGAAGAAATCAAAAGTCTATCCCTTATCTCTGCAGGAGCAAAAAGAGGTTGATGATTTCATTAACAAGCAGTTGAGGAAAGGCTATATATGTCCATCAAAATCCCCACAAACTTCACCCATATTCTTTATTCCAAAAAAAGATTTGAAGAAGTGCATGTGTACCAACTACTGCTATCTAAACAAGTGGACAGTCAAAAATTTGTATCCCTTACTGTTAATCTCGGAGATCATTGACAAGGTTGGAAAGGCGAAGAGATTTATGAAATTGGATTTATGATGGGGTTACAATAATGTGCACATCAAGGAAGGAGACAAGTGGAAAGCCACTTTTGCTATGCATCGAGGATCATTTGAACCATTAGTCATGTTTTTCAGAATGACTAATAGTCCACCCACTTTTCAGAATATGATGAATGATATTCTAAAAGAGGAAATTGATCAATGTGTTGTCATTGTATTTATTGATGACATTTTAATATTTACAGAAAGCAAGGAAGGGCATGAGGAAATTGTAAAAGAAGTGTTGAGGAAGCTACAGGAGAGTGATCTATTTTTGAAAGCTGAGAAGTGTATTTTTGATGTGGCAGAGATCAAGTTCCTGGGATTGATCATTGGTCCTGATGGAATCAAAATTGATCTAATCAAGGTAGAAGCCATTATGTCATGGCCTGTTCCTGAACAGGTCAAAAGATGTACAAGTGTTCTTAGGTCTCGTGAACTTCTATCAATGTACTTTGTACATAATTTTTCCAAAGTCGCTGCACCATTACACAATCTTACCAGAAAAGGAGTAGTCTGGAAATGGGGAGAACTTCAGCAGTGAACATTTGAGGAATTGAAGAGAAAATTTGTAGAAGGTCCCATATTACTAGTACCAGTAGATTTTACCTGACCACTGAGGGTAGAATCTGATGCATCTGATTATGCTACTGGCACAGTATTATCTATGCTATGTGAAGATGAGAAATGGCATCCATGTGCATTTCTATCTAAGGGGTTGAATGATGTAGAAAGAAATTATGATGTCCATGATAAAGAGATGTTGGGAATAATCTGAGTGTTGGAGGCATGGAGACATTATTTGGAAGGGGCAAAACACAAATTGGAAATTTGGATGGATCACTTGAATCTCCAATACTTCATGTCTGCCAAAAAATTAAATCGTTGACAAGCATGTTGGGCATTATTTTTATCATGCTTCAATTTCCACTTAATTCACAAACCGGGAAGCTTGAAGAAAAAGCTGACACATTATCATGGAGACCCAATCATAAAAAGGGGATAGAGAATGATAACAAGGATATTACCTTGTTGAAGCCTGAATATTTCTGTATATGCATGATGTGTCAAGGTCATCTATTAATAGATGGTTCCAAAAAAGACATGCTATCACAAATTTGGAACTGTACTGATATGGATGAGGAAGTAATAAAGGCTGTAAAAGAGATGAAAGGAGAGAAGAAAAAGACTATTAAAGGAGAAGAGTGGTGTAAAGAACAAGGGTTAATATTGTTCAGAGGAAAGGTGTATGTACTGAAGGACATTGAGTTGTGAAAGGAAATTGTCCGATTACATCATAATACTTTTGTATCCAGACACCCAGGCAGATGGAAAACCCTGGAGTTAGTGATGAGGAATTATTGGTGGCCAGGAATTTCTAAATTCGTACAGAGTTATGTGGAGGGTTGTGATACTTGTCAATGCAGCAAATCCTATCTGGAAATGTCAGCTGGGAAATTAATGCCAAATCTGATCCCAACAGGACCCTGGATCGATATCTCAGTAGATTTCGTTACTGGACTTCCCAAGGCACAAGGCTACAATTCTATTTTAGTCATATGCGATCGCTTCACCAAACAAGTCCATATTATTCCTACAACCCAGGAAACGAGTTCCTTAGGCTTGGCACACCTATATCACGATCATGGGTGGAAATTACATGGATTACCAAATACAGTTATTTCCAATTGTGGACCCCAATTTGCAGCTGCATTCATGAAGGAACTAAATAAAACCTTGGGCATTCAAACCAAATTATCTACGGCATATCATCCCCAAACTGATGGGCAGACAGAGCAAATGAACCAGGAGTTAGAGCAATATTTGAGGTTGTTTGTCAGTCATTGCCAAACTGATTGGCCAGAGTGGCTGGCAATCACTGAATTCTTGTACAATAATAAATTCCAGTTGTCTACTTGGGTATCACCCTTTTATGCTAATTATGGGTATAACCCTCATATGGGATTTGAACTGAGAAGGAATGTGAAAGTACAAGCAGTGGAAGATTTTGTACAGCAGATGAAAAATGTACAAATTGAGACAGAGGCAGCATTATCTAAGGCATGTGATGATATGAAGTGCTATGCCAATCACTCGTGTGCAGACACACCCAAGTACCAAATTGGAGACAAAGTGTGGCTTAGTACCAAGGATTTGTACATACATATGACACACCCATCCAGGAAATTGATGGAGAAACATATTGGTCCCTATCCTATTTATAAAATTATCTCGCCTAATGCGGTAGAGCTAAAATTGCTGTCATCATTCAAAATTGATGCACCAATTAATGTCTCTCACTTACGACCCTACAAACCACCTATTATACTGGGACAACAAATTATGTACTCCACAACCACCTATTGAAGTTGAAGGTGAACCTGAATTTATAGTCGAAGAAATTCTTGATTCATGATTGCATCGTAACAAACTCGAATTCTTGGTAAAATGGGAAGGCTATGCAGATGAAAATATCTCCTGGGAACCCAAGGATAATTGTAGAAATGCACGAGATGCTATACATGATTTTTACAATAAATATCCTGATGCACCATGAAGGATAGCATGAGTGGAGTATGAAAATTTGAAATTCCGACCATATCACAATTTCATGGCACCTGATTATCACATGATCTCTTGCCTGGAAGTCGAAGAATAAAAAGGGGGTAATGTTAGGAAACATGTACAGTTACCTACTATAATTTTTCTTATTTTTTCGCAGTAGTATTACACCATAAAACATTAGAATTATCCATGAATGCAACTGTGAGATGGATAATTCTCATGTGCCCTATATTTAGAATATGTATGCAACTGTATGCTCGTGTTGTATGTAGAACAGTATTCAAATATTGTACAACAATTGTAACTTAGTATAAAAACCAATAAATACATACTAAGAGACACATCAGTTGTGTTCTCTTAGGATTCCCACCATCACATTGTGTGCAGAAACACCTTCATCAACCAACTGTTCTATTATTACCACATTACATCAAACTTTGATCCCCTTTTCTATATTCATCATGTCTTCTTGTAGAGCCTGCACAAAGATCCTAGTGAGGATTTGGTGTTGCCCTGACACCAAGGCTATACTAACTGGAAGCGAGATGTTTTGAGGGTTTCGATTGAAGTTTGAGGAAAGATCGAGGTTGCGATAAAAGTTCAAGGTTGCGATAAAAGTTTGAGGTTGTGATAAAAGTTTGAGATTGCAATAAAAGTTTGAGAGGTTCGAGGAATGAGTCAGATATGTGAAGGAGGATGGGAACAATGTAGATTGGGGCTTTAATGGGTAATAATACTGGAGTAGTGATGACTGGACAATGTTCGATATGTTCAAGATGATGATACAATGATTTTCGAGGAAGTTTGTGATGATATTGCAAAACTTTGAGAAAGACTAGAGACTTGGACTCAAGAGTGGGAGCTCTTAAATCAGACAATAGAGAAGTAAGGAAATAAAGCATGAGGCCTACAAGAGGCAGGATGTAAACGATCTAATGGGTCAAAAAATGACAGGTAGATGATAGAATGATGCGAAAAGTGAGACAAATGAAAGGGTATCATGCAGTACATACATGTGTTCCCTTTGAGGAGTCTGAAACTTGCGAGGTGCAGGAGGATGGTATGAGTCTCCGATGATAAGGAATATGGCTGCCGAAGTGCACGAAGTAGTTCTATATGGGTTCAAAGTGCACTCAAGTTTGATCAAGTTTGATTGATGATCAAAGTGATCATGACTGGTTCAATGACATTTGTAGGGCTTGTGAATTGATCAATAAGTGTATCTGAACTTGTGGAGAATATTGTGGAGATGTTCAAGGAAGTCTGATGAAGGTTGAGCTCAATTGAAAGAGCTCGAGAATTATTGAGGGTTTGATATCACTGTTCAGGGTCAATCAAATGTTCGTAATGTGATTGACACTTATTGAATGAGGTTTGAAGGGGTCATACGAGGTATGAGAGAGTTGTGATAGTGTTCAAAGTCAGAATCGAAGATGTTTGAGGGCTTGATATTGCGTGATATTGCTCAAAATTGCAATCAAAGTTGTTCAAGGTCAATTGAGGTCGATTGGACTACTGTATAGAGCTGTTACATATGTGCAATGTGAAATGTACTGGTGTGTGTCCAGAGTACTACCTGCGATGTGGACATATCAGTGGAGTACTACTCCAAAATGACAACAACAGCTAAGGTTCAGCCAAAGAATGACCTAGGGCAGTTTAACCCAGGTCAAACAAGTTGAGACAGCAAACCAGTAATGATGACAACAACATCCTCCAAGGACCCGAATGCCATGGATGTCGACCAAGGAAAGTGATGCCAATTCCAGGGGCAACAGCAGTGGCCACCCCTCACTTGTTTCAAGTGCTGCAAACTGGGACACATGCCATGAGACTGCTGCCAGAAGTTGGACATGCACAACATGTCACATGATGAGATACTTGCCTATGTGTGTGCAGTTGTAGGCAAGGGAACACAACAGAAGAAGGATTTTCAGGATGAGGACAAGTGAAGGCTCCCCCACTTAGTTCTCACAATATGTATGATAGGCTTGAAGTAGATACTACAGATGAAGATTCAGATAGTGATACATTAGTAGATTCTAGTGTACACAATGGCAGGGGGTCTCAGATTACTGAGTTCAGCACTCCAGAAGTGTGCTTAATTCCCTTTGAATCACATGATGTAGTTACCAAGACTAAAGAGGGAGTAAAGAACAAGTATTTTATTAGGTCAATGAAGGTAGAATGAGAAGTGTTGTTGAACATCAGCATTACCACAATGGATACGCATGAGACAGTGCAGGTCAAAGCGCTACTGGACAGTGGTGCAACTGGCATGTTCATAGATCAACAGTTCATACATCAAAATGGACTGAAGACCTGAATCTTGCCATTCCCCATTAAGGTATACAATGTGGATGGAAGCTTGAACCAGGGAGGATCAATCACTGAGGAAGTGACATTGATGATGTTGCACAAAGGCCATAAAGAGAAGGACACCTTTGAAGTTTGTGATCTTGGAAAGGCTGTGATTATAGTTGGTCATCCATGGCTGCAAAAGCACAATCCAGACATCAACTGGGAAACAGGTCAAGTAAAGATGACTCAATGCCCACCAGAATGCAACATGTTCATATGAGCAGCAAAAAAAGAGCAAAAACAAAAGAGGATTGTGACAAAATGGAAGTACAGAGTGACAATTGAGGAAGTAGAAGACAAAGATGCACAGGTGCATATTAGAGGAGGAATGACAGAAGGAAATGTGTTCATGGAAGAAGTGGAGATGCTACCTCAGACAATGGAGGAGCATTTCATTAGTGTCAGGGCAACACCAAATCCACTCTGGGATCCTCATGTGGGCTCTACAAGAAGACAAAATGAATATGTTAAGGGGGATCAAAGATTGATGAAAGGGGTTAATAAGAATGGTCAGTTGATGAAGGTGTTTCTGCACACAATATGATGGTGGGAATTCTAAGAGAACACAACTAAGGTGTCTCTTAGTATTTATTGGTTTATATACTAAATGACAACTATTTTACAATATTTGAATACTGCACTACAACACAAGCATACAGTTGCATAAATATTCTAAATATAGCATGCATGAGAATTATCCATCTCATGGTCATGTTTGCTGGTAGTTTTGTATTTTATGATGTAATACTGCTGCAGAAAAATGAGAAAAAATGATAATAGATGTTTGTACATGTTTCCTAACATCACCCCCTTTTTATTCTTTGACTTCCAGGTGAGTAATGATGGGATAATCGGGTACCGTGAAATTTTGATATGGTTGGAATTTCAAATTTTTGTACTGCATTCATGCTATCCTCCACAGTGCATTAGGATATTTATTGTAAAAGTCATGTATAGCTTTTTGTGCATTTTTACAATTATCCTCTGGTTCCCAGGAGTTATTTTTGTCTGTGTAGCCTTCCCATTTTACCAAGAACTTGAGTTTGTGATGACACAACCGTGAATCTAGAATTTCTTCAACTATAAATTCTGGTTCACCTTCAATTTCAATAGGTGGTTGTGGAGTGCTTTGTTGTCCTGGTATGGTAGGGGGTTTGTAAGGTGATAAGTGGGAAACATTAATTGGCGCATCAATTTTGAATGATGGTGGCAATTTTAGTTCTACTGCATGAGGTGATATAATTTTAGAAATTGGGTAGGGACCAATGTACTTCTCCATCAATTTCCTAGATGGTTGGGTAGTGTGTAAATTCTTGGTACTAAGCCACACTTTATCTCCTATTTGGTACTGGGGTGCATTTGCACGCGAGTGATTGGCATAACGTTTCATGTCATCATGTGTCTTGTATAATGCTGCCTCTGTCTCTGCTTGCACATTCTTCATTCACTGTACAAAATCTCCCACTGCTTGAACTTTTATTGCCTTCTTGGTTCAAATATCATATGAAGGTTATACCCATAATTGGCATAAAAGGGTGATACCCATGTAGATGACTGGAATTTATTATTGTAGAAGAATTTGGTAATTGCCAGCCATTCTGGCCAATCAGTTTGGTGGTGATCAATAAACAACCTCAAATACTGCTCCAACTCCTGGTTCATTCACTCTGTTTGCCCATCTGTTTGGGGATGATATGCCATAGATAATTTGGTTTGGATACCCAAGATTTTATTAAGTTCTCTCATAAAGGCAGCTGCAAATTGTGGTCTGTGATCAGAAATTATGGTGGTTGGTAACCCATGTAATTTCCATATGTGATTGCGATATAAGCGTGCTAAGCCTAAGGAACTCATTTCCTTGGTTGTAGAAATTAGTGATGCCAATGGCTAAGCCGATCAATTTCGATAAAATTAAGATATAGCTTCAAATAAAATAGTTATAATTCTGAGAATATTTGAGTGGATGGATCCCCCCGAAAGCCGGTGGGTCCTCTGCCAATATTAAGCGATCCGTGTTGCCAGTGAAGAGATATTCGAGCGGCTACAAAACGGCTCAATTTGTGAGCCGTTTTGTAGCCGGTCAATTATCTCCGGAAGAACTACATGTCGCGCTTGGTGTTGGCAGAAGACCCACCGGCTTTCGGGGGGATCCATCCACTCAAATATTTTCAGAATTATAACTATTTTATTTGAAGCTATATCTCAATTTTATCGAAAGTGATCGGCTTAGCCATTGGCATCACTAGTAGAAATAATATGGACCTGTTTGGTGAAGCGATTGCATATGACCAAAATAGAATCATAGCCTTGTGCCTCAGGAAGTTCAGTAATGAAATCTACCGAGATATTGATCCAGGGTCCTGTCAGGATTGGGTTCAGCATTAATTTCCCTGCTGGCATTTCTGGATAGGATTTGCTGTGTTGGCAAGTATCACAACCCTCCACATATTGCAGTATGAATTTTGCAATTCCTGGCCACCAATAATTTCTCATTACTAGTTCCAGCATTTTCCACCTGCCTGGATGTATGGATAAGGAAGTGTTATGATGTAAGCAGACAATTTCCTTTTGCAACTTGATGTCCTTCAGCACATACACCTTTCCTCTAAATAATATTAGCCCTTGTTCCTCACACCACTCTTCTCCTTTAATAGTCTTTTCTTCTCTCCTTTCATTTCTTTTACTGCTTTGACTACATCTTCATCCATGTTAGTACAGTTCCAAATTTTAGATAACATTTCCTTTTCAGAACCATCTATTAAGAGATGACCTTGGCACATGGTGCATATACAGAAGTACTCTGGCTTCAACAATGTGACATCTTTGTTGTCATTCTCCACCCCCTTTTTATGATTGGGTCTCCATGACAATGTGTTGGCTTTCTTCATTAAGTTTCCCAGTTTGTGAATTAAGTGGAAATTAAAGCATGATAAAAATAATGCCCAACATGCTTGACAGCAATTTAATTTCTTGGCAGACATGAAGTATTGAAGGTTTGAATGATCCATCCAAATCTCCAATTCTTTCTTTGCTCCTTCCAAATAATGTCTCCACACCTCTAATGCTCAGATTATTCCCAACATTTCTTTATCATGCACATCATAATTCCTTTCCACATCATTCAACCCTTTAGATAGAAATGCACATGGATGCCATTTTCCATCTTCACACTGCATTGATAGTACCATGCCTGTAGCATAATCAGATGCATCAGATTCTACCCTTAGTGGTCTGGTAAAATCTACAGGTACTAATATGGGACCTTCCACAAATTTCCTCTTCAAATCTTCAAATGTTTGTTGCTGAATTTCTCCCCATCTCTATACTACATCCTTTCTCATAAGATTGTGCAAGGGTGCAGCTATCTTGGAAAAATTGTGTACAAATTGATGATAGAAGTTTGCAAGACCCAAGAATGCTTGTACATCTTTGACCTGTTTAGGGGTGGGCCATGATGTAATGGCTTCTACCTTGATCAGATCCATGTTGATTCCATCAGGACTGATGAGCAATCTAAGGAATTCAATCTCTGTCACATCAAAAGTACACTTCTCTGCTTTCAGAAATAGATCATTCTCCTTCAACTTCCACAACACTGCTTGTACTATTTCCTCATGCCCTTCATCACTTTCTGTGAATATAAGAATGTCATCAATGAATATGATTACCACACTTTGATCAATTTCTTCTTTTAGAATATTGTTCATCATATTCTGAAAGGTGGGTGGACTATTAGTCATTCCGAAAAACATGACTAATGGTTCAAATGATCTGTGACGCATAGCAAAAGTGGCTTTCCACTTGTCTCCTTCTTTAATGTGTACATTGTTGTAACCCCATCATAGATCCAATTTTGTAAATCTCTTATGATCTCTGAAATTAATGGTAGGGGATATGAGTTTTTGACTGTCTCCTCATTTAAATAGCAGTAGTCAGTGTTACGTTCCGTTCCACCCGATTCGGACTTCTGATGGAACACCACCCCAGACTCCGATAAATGTTGAGATCGATCAGATTCCATTCTAGTGCATAGTGTAGACTTTGTACATAGTTACTGTAGTCACTCATAGGATTTTACCTCAGGCTAATACCTTGGGTACTGCCCATACTGCCGACCACAGCTAACGTACATAGCTCTTACCTCGGTCTCCAATTGGATCTCCGATCTTGGATTTCATATTAGTATTTAAACTTAGATACTTCATTGGTATTGGGCAATTTGAATATTATATGTTAATCACCCTCTTGTCTTTGTCTTCGGACTTCCGATCGGTCCCCTACTCGAATTCCTGATCATCCTCCAGTAAATTGACCACTGTAACAAGTGAAGGGCACAACTTCTTAAAAGTTGAAGCCAAGTTCTCTTTGATACCCCTCCGGATTACTGATCAGTTCCTGTGTGGATTCTCCTTCAGCCTCAGTTTATAACAGTATATTCAAATTCACACTTCGTTGTTACTCATGACCACCACCCAGACTACAACTTGAAAACAGACCACTCAGAATTCCCGATGCGCAGGTGCGATCCACGGAATTTCTGCGATTTGCCGTTCTGTTCTTAGTCCTCCAAGATTATCATCTACGTTTGGACAAACTTCACGACCCTCTAACATCTTTTGTCAAATTGGCGAAGGTGCTCTGTCAATTAGTGCTACATTAATGTCCACCAATATTACTCAGGGAACTAATGAACCTCAGCCATGTTCCCGATCCCCTACACCATTGGAGTATGTGGACCCATCCCATAACGATCATCATTTGAACCCTAGCAGTCCTCCCGATTCTCCGTCCATACCTCCCAACCCTCCTAACGATAACGATCATGACCCTGGTGACCCTCCTGTTCCAGGAGATGGCCCAGGACCTGACGATAGTGATGACGGTAGTAGTAGTTCATTGTCAGCGGATCCCGGTGGTAAGTTTGTCCAAGCTCTCTTTGAGCTTTCTGGCAGCCTTAGGGATTTGCATTGGAACTCCTCACCCAAACCTGAAAAGATAAAGGTTCGAGAGCCAGATACATTTGATGGCTCCAACCCCAAGAAACTATGGGACTTCCTAGTCACTTGTAACCTTCACTTTAGGGATCGGCCCCAAGTCTTCGCATTCGATGAGAAAAGGATTCTCTTCATCCTTTCTTATCTCAAAGGATCAGCTCTTAGCTGGTTCGAACCAGGACTTAACGACCCTATGAACT
>QLOK01003204.1:0-20338 GCA_003313805.1 Tricholoma flavovirens
ACCCCGTCCGGACTTTCCGATATTCTCCGACGGATCCCCGCCCGTGTTCAGTACTTAACAGTGGGTAGAAGTTCGTTCAGGAATAGCAGTGGCAAGATATTGATCTATGACATCATCAACACCATGATGACAAGGACCAGTAGCCTGAGAGTCCTGTGAGTAACTGTATGCATGAAGTTGAGGTAATGGTGAAGCCATAGTAGAAGATTGACTACAAGGGAATTTATACAAGATGCTGAAGCAGGAGTCATTAAGGAATGTGGAAGGAGAAAAAATGGCATCCATGGCACCTTATATAAAATACACCAACTCAAATACAAGCATGCAAAGGAAGCGAGAGAGATGTTGATAAAGCAGGAAGCGATATCGATGTCGATGGACGGGTCTCCGATCAGGTCCAATTTTGACTGGCATCAATGTCAGAGTTATCATGTGACAGGCTACTAGTACTAAGCACATGACTTGGTAAATTACTACTTCAAGTGGTAAATTACCGGTAAAAACAGGCACGGTAAAAACCCACCTATTTTTTCCGCAACCCTAGCGGAGAGCCGCCTCGAGATACTGCCAGTGACGCCCACGCGTTTAGTCGGTCAACGTTCAAAGGCTCGTATATAACGTATAATCTATATACTGGCTCTATCATTTATCTGGGATGACCTCCAAAACGTATGTTTCAGTCTGCACAATTCCGATTTCCCTTAGTTCATCGGTCCAAACACAGTACGCATGTCAATCTCTTCGCGGGATCACCCCTCAACCGCCTGTCGTGGCTGCGGAGTTCCCACTCATTCATGAATGCTGTCATTTCATCACCTGCGACTCGGTGGCTTCTATTCAATTCAGGACAACCCCTAGTTGTGGCAACTCCCGACGACCCGACGAAACGGACTCTCGCTTATCTCACAACGAATGATGTCAAACCTTTCTTAGGCCTCGAGCCTTTCTTCGGGCAGGGGAAGGACAAAGGCCAACTAGTCGAGTCCAGTGATGTGCCACACTCTCCAACAAATGCTGCACGTCATCACGATGCTCCCGTCGTTTTCCTTGGCCTACAAGAACCACCTTCTAAATCCAGTGCTTTACCTTCGTCCGATTTTGCAAAGGCTGATGTTGCCATCGCAAATCTAGAAGGTACACCCTACTTCACAATGGACATCGCCGAGCTCGAACTGGCTCCGGAACAGCTCAAAGTCATCTTAGACTCGATCTCCCAAGCCCAACATGGTATTTTGGATTGGTCCGAACCACGTATAGTGATGTCCAGCTTAGATGGCTTCTCCGGTGGACTTTTCGCAGAGGCCAGGAGCTTGGTAGATTGGAATCAACGTAACAAGGTGTGCCTTGCGTCATTCCATATTACTTGTAGAAGCTTCCTCTTCCAACAGTTCTGTCCAGGATGCGGTGCCCGTACCTACTCCATCTGGGGCGGCTGGAAGCTTTCGTGCTCGACATTATTGCCATGGACGGACAATGCAGGCCGAAAACCATGCATAACAACGTACAATCCTTCCAACAGTCGCTGATCCACGGAACGCTAATGCTATTCAATAGTAAGGGCCTGCATAACTTTAACCATCCTCGTACCGATCCTGTTGTTATCATGATCGCAATAGATCAATCAGGAGAGAAGATTTTATTGGGCAGAGGTGTATGGTTCTCCTTTGACTCTTTGTAGGAAGCGTGGGCCCTCATGTGCTCCTAATGATTACAGGTCAAGTATCCTGGGAAGTTCTATTCTGCGTTGGCAGGATTTGTTGAACCTGGAGAAACACTCGAGGATGCTGTGGCAAGAGAGATGTGGGAAGAAGCGGGAGTCAAAGTCTGGGATATAAGATATCACTCTGGACAACCTTGGGTAAGAGGCTCACACGTCTAAGCTTTGTGTTGGCTCAAACGAAGCAGCCTTATCCAGCAAGTCTCATGCTTGGTTTTTATGCTCGTGCAGATGCCACGCAGCCAATTCGCACGGACCTTGATAACGAGCTTACTGGTATGCACTGTCCGTGGTTGCATGTGTTAATCACTCATGATTACAGATGCACGATGGTACACTCGCGCGGAGATACAGGCCGTACTTGATGATCCCGCCGGCACGAAATTTGGCAGTGTGGAATACAGTAAGATGGCAGAAAGCACCGAAGGAAGGAACAGCTCGACGACCACAGAAGAGATACAGTTTGAAGGCCCACCATTCAAGTTGCCGCCGGAAACTGTACTTGCAGGCGTATTAATCAGAGAATGGGCTGCAGGACGGTCCCCTCATGACAGTGGTTTGGTAAAGCAGCCTTTGTACATGAACAAGGCACTCTTGTAACTCACCGTCACCAGGAGGTTCATTAGGTCGAAGGCTCCTCACAATTGATATTTGCCCATGGATATGAATGATGCATCTACGTAAGAGATGAAGAACATGTAGACACTCCATGGAATGTCACAGCATTTATTTTGTTGTAGGGACACCCCGTTTAACCACGGGCTACGTACGGATTCGACGATGGCTGTCGCTGACTTGAGTGGGTGGGATCGATTCATCTCAGAATATCTATGAGGCATTCAAACACCTTTAAGCATTCCGCTGACCCTGCCTGCGATTGGTATAAGGCAGCGAACTTCTCGACTTCGGAAATAGACGGGTGACAGGCAGGGGTATCTGAGGGCGCCTCTGGACTCGAGAAGAAAGTCAAAAGATAAACTAGATTGCAGAGTTGCAACGCACACGCATAATCGTACACATCTCGGAATACCAACCAAAAGCTATGTTTTCAGCGGGATCAATAGACCGTCGAATCTTGTAGTCTCCACCGGGCTAATGGCCCCCACCACCACACAGTCGGAGGCTGGGTAGTGGATGTAGGTGGTAAAGCATTCACATCTCTTGTCTCGGCAACCTTTCGCCGTCGAGGTTGCTCCCTATCAGAACCATTCGCTTGTGGCGGTGGTGAGGTGCTCTCTCGCCGTCTCGTTGAATCACTTCTCTCATACAACTCGTGAGGTCGATCCGTCATTGGGCTTCTTCCTACCCTACCGAAACTCCCCAGACTCCATCCAAACCACCCCACATCAGGGTTCCCATTCCTTTCCAACTCTCTGAGCCTCTCGATACGATCAGCAGCTTGGGCTCGGGCAGCGATCACGTGAGCACGTCGCAGCGACGCGTACCAGCGATGCACGATTACAGGAAAACGGTGTGGGAGTGTAGTGTATGATGTGGCAGACGATGCAGAGCCAGCCGCGGAAGCAGGTGCGGGAGAGGGGGTAGGGGAACCTGGAGGTGAATGTGTGGAGGTGGCAGGGAAGATGGCTGGCAGAGAGGATCCTTGTGGTAAACTATCCTTCATCACAAATGCACCAGCTACTCCCTTCCAAACCCTTTTCGCTTTCTGCTTTGTCTCCCTCCTTCGTTCTCTAGCTTCTCGTCTTCTAGACTCTCGTTTGGCTTCTCGCTTCAATTTCTTCTCGATATCATGTTCTTCATATAAGCCACTGGCACTACCGGCACCTACCCACCACCACCAACCAAGAAAACTCTGCCAAAGTATCACAGCCCACATAAGGCTAGGCAACCATACGTATTCTTCTTCCCTGGGGACGTACAAAAAATTAAGAGCAGTGCCGACTAAAGCCATGGAGAGGGCAGCACATCCAAAGGCTGCTGTGCCTCCGTCCGTGCGCCAGGCTTGTTTGCGGTTAACAAGGAAGCCCCAAATGAACAGAGAAACCGTGAACAGCATGGAGAGGGTGGCATTACAAACGTTTTTGACAGCTGAAGCCATTACGCTGACATCAGTACTGCCTTGTATCGGTAAAAGTTGCATGACTGCAGCTACGATTGCTAAGGGGCCTATAGTGCTGTTCAAGAGATATAAGATATCTGATGAAGGAAAACGACAAACCCAACAAGGTGAAGATAAGTCTACCCTCCAGACGAGAGGGGTATAAGAGAGTAAGGAAGTGGATGTGAGTAATCTTAAGCAAGAGTGAGATGTATGACAGGGATTATTGATATACACGTACCTGTATCAGACCGGAGGTGGAAGCATTCATGACCAGCCAAGTCGCTCTCTCGGCGATGCTCCATACAGTGGTGTCCTGACCTTGGTCCAAAGGCGGGGTGTTGACCGCAATGTAACTGAGCATGTAAGGCCATTTCTCACTTTCCGCGACCGTGGCCGAGAGGACTACATGAATAGTTGCGATGAGGGAAATTAGGAGAGATATAACGCCAGAAAGCTGCAAGACATAGTTGACTGGGGCGAGTGGCCAGTGATATTGAGCAGTGAAGATGAGATGAATGAAGAGGATGGCTACAAGGGTCAAAACTACACCGGTAAGAAGAATCTGAACAGGTAAAGATTGTGCAAATGCTGGTCGATATCGGAGGTACGGGTCGAAATCGTATCTGAAAAGCGTATTTGAATAGGAGAAGGGGGAGGGAGTTGTAGAACAGACCCTGAAGCATTTTGAGAGGACATGATGGAAGTGGCTGGTTGGCCAACTTGAAAGCTATCATGGTGAAACCACTTGCAGGTCACAGACTGGTTTCCTCCATCTCTTTTGCTCTCCTATTCATCGCTTTCCTGCTTTTATTACTCGTTTCTTTGTCGCTCCCTATCATTAAATCTATCTACATCCTCAGCGTCAAGTCTACTATAACCGGTCAGCCACAGACAAGTGTCGCCACCGAAATAACGTTTGGCGTTTGGGGTCTCTGCGCCTTCAGGTCAGCCAACCCACTACCTACACCCCACTGCACTCACAACCAACGATAGCGTACTTGACCTCAATGCTACCGTATGTTTTGGTCCCCAGTTGGGCTACAACATCCCCTCCACAGTAACCGACTTGGCCGGTGTATCACCCACTCTCGCGCAGGCAGTTGAGAAAGGCCTTCTTGTTATCCTCGTCCTCCACCCCGTTGCGGGTGGACTGGCCACACTGGGATTCATATGGTCGCTTTTTCTTGCGTCCCATCCCGCTGCTATCTTTTCCCTCATATTAGCCATAGTCACTGCCATCGTGGCAAGCGTCGTCTTCGCCATTGATCTCGCTTTGGTGATCGTGGCAAGGCAAGGCATATCTGATTTGCCAGCATTCCATCTCGCAGTCGACTGGGGAAATGCAGTTTGGATGGTCTTGGTTGCTGTTGTGATGACATGGGCAGCTGTCATTTCCCTTTCGGCAAGGGTTTGTTATTGCTGTGGTGTCCGAAAGTGAGTATCTGACTCTTCTCTTTACCGATTCCTAATAGCCCGGTTTGTCTGCCAGACGTCGTTTCTACTGAGAAATGCCATCGGCGCCCTTGCCTGTGGTGGTCATCATTGTTATCATTATACGGAATATATACCCTGGATATCAACTTTACGACCAGTAGCTATACTTGTAGCTCAGTATCTGCCCAACGATAGACCTTGAACGGTTGCTAGGCAATTAGCATTTTACCATCGCTCAGGGTAAAGCTCCTTGTCAAGCAACTTGAATTCAAGTATACTCAAGTCCAATTTAAAACATCGGTGCAGCAAGGATGCAGTATAATCTACTAATGGCGTCCAGAAGTATATGAACGTCATGCTGGACTCGAAATGTAGTTATAGCCTTCAGGTAGCGCACTCGTTTCACATTGGTTTCCACGTTGTTTTCCCTATAGTCAGTGTTTGCGGCCGAGCTCCCCAGAGTGGCACGGGCCTCGACCAATACAAATGTAGTTTGTACACCAGTATCACGCTTTGACACGATGATGAATCGATGACGGTGGGACTGAGGCACCACCCACGCCGTGAATTGCTGTACACTACTACGACTTGCCAATAAGCGGCTGCTCAGATCCCCCAGTGACAAGTATTCGCAGCTCCTGTTGAGCGGATGTACCAGTGTGAGCCTAGGTCACATAGCCTTTAGTTACGCGATAACTGGTCACGGTACGTACTTATTAACTTATTGTCGGACTCTCTTGTCCAGCTCAGGTTGTCATTACTGTGAGATGCCACTAATTGAGGTATGTTTCTAGCCTGTCAATTCCATGTATATGTTCCAATTCTCATCCAGGTTATCGCAAATGATCGGCTTGGTCGCAAAGGTCTGTCACTTTCATGAATTCCTTTACCCAATGTTCATGGCAATGATGAGTTCGAGTCAAATGCAGCCCAGATGATACCGTAGGCGACCTCAAGAAACTGATTGGAGCCCAGACTGGTACAGACTACACCAAGATACAGCTGAAGAAATGGCAAGTTCACTCATATTTTATCAGATGCAATCCATGACTCACTGACTCTTTGTCGATATGCCAGGTACACAATATACAAAGATCATATCACACTTTCCGACTACGAGATAAACGACGGGATGAGTTTAGAGATGTACTGAGTGAACCGTGAATTTTATTCGTGTCTCAGGCTGTTATTTCGAGTGGTTGTGTTGTATTTTATACTACGGCAGGCTGTTATATAAGCAGATCTTTGCCCCTTCGTTGTCCTTCACGGCGACAGGGATGAATTCGTACCCTCCAGAGCTTTTGACACAGCTTGCGCCAGTCATGTTTGTTGCTGGTCTCGATGCTACTCCCAACATGGCATCCTTGAACCCATCAACCAAAGCACAAGACTTCAATGTCTTGACTATGCGTTTACGCGAAGCACTCCAGGCTCAACGCACCGCTGCATTCTGGCAACCTGAGAGATCCCAGACGTTTCAAATTGTTCTTGTCGACAAAGATGTCAAATTTCCTCCCCGGAAATTGGTGTCTCCAGATGATTCCCAGTACACGGCAGCACACTCGCCTCTGTCTCCGCTGACACCCACATCACCTCTGTATCCAGATGGTCTCATTGCGCCTATATGGATACGAAAACACACTACGCTTGTTCCGTCTGTCTTTGTTCTGTTCACTAGCCTTTTTGAATTTCCTCCCCATAATCCGCGGATGCCTTTGGATGTCCCAAGTCACGGTAGTGAGCGTGAACGTGATCGGGAACAGGAAGAACGCAGACGAGATAGCGACCTGGCTGTTGAAGTGGCTGTGCGCAAAAAAACGACAACCGAACGCGGCATTAAGCTCACCGTCGTCCTGATGGCTAGTAGAAAAATGTTAGGTAGGATCATACCAATACCCCACCAACCTCGTTTGACCTCCCCCGAAAATATAGACGATCCTACGCTAGATGCCAGATTATCTTACATTCGGAGGCAAAGCGGACTTGACTCACGAGCTGCACTTTTCGTTCTTAGTCCTGTGAGTCCGGGAGAGCTTAGCGAATTTGTGAAGAGGTACGGATTACCCCCACTCAACTGTTATTATTGAGATTAAGTTGCATCAAGCCTCCAACAGGCCCTTTACGAACCCGCACTAGAATATTATACTGCACACTCGAAACGGGTCCGGCGGAAGCGCAACCGTCATTCTCAAACAACCGCCTATCCGATTGCGGGTGGCCTGGGAAGTGCAAATATCGCGCGACCTCTGAGACCAGAAGGTTGGACTGTGAGATATGAGTGTAAAATGGCTTCTTTTGCTGAGTTTCGAGGTGAAGACGAAGTTGCATTGAAGTCAGTTCCCAACTTCTATTCCATGCATGGATTTCATATCAGCTCGTGCTAGACATTATCAAGACGCGCATAACGCGCTTGTCGTTATGTTTGGATCAACTGCTATCCTACCTCCGCGTACCAAAAGGTGGGCAGAGGCGAAAGTCCTGGCAGATTGTATCAATATCAAGGTACATTCTCTCCTTTCTGTTTCCACCACAGTGATTGGTAAAGTTTATCAGATTGTTAAATTGTATCTATACAACAACGAACACTCGCTCGCACTCGCTCATCACAATACTCACATCCGGCTGTTCAGCGACTTCTCACGTGGGTGGGGCATAGGTGAAGAAACATTCGAGTTTTGGAGTTGGATGACAAGGCAGTGGGTGACACCGTCCCGTTATTACTTTCTTATATTTACCATTTAACAATGTTTCACCAGGCATCGCGTACTTGCCGAACTTCTGGAGCAGGGAATGCGAATGAACCTCACCATTCCTGTCCACAACACGCATCCCGCAGCTTCTACTGGTGTTGATATGGCAACTTCTCAGGCTCGCAGCTCTAACAGTGTGCGAAGGACAGCACAAACAAATGCGCTGGATTTGGATTCAATGCGATCACTGGGGATCAACCCTAGCCACGCACTACAGCATCCCGGGTTTTACTATTACATGGCAGCGAAATGTACGGAGATGAGAAGAGAGAGATTCTTGGCCGCTCTGGAGGCCGAAGTAAGTTGCTATTCTCTAGGTCCATGATCGTGGTCGTGATGGTGCTTCCACACCAGCATTCTCCTCAAACAAATGCGATATCGCCGGGCTTTGCAAATGAGAAGAAAATAGATCACCTTGCCGTTATATTAGAGGTGCCTATTAGGTTGAATTTTTGTGCGCATTGTGCTGATAGTAGGTGTTTTCAGCTGTATACCAAATCATACGAGCAATTCAAAAAATACAACACGGTTCCTTCACCAACTGCTACTCAAGGGCGCCTAACACTGTGGATCGCATATCGTATTGCACAGACATATTGTGACGCTGGTAAATTCGATATGGCTATCCGGTTTGTAGTTTGTCATCACAGGCAACCCCCCCTTACCAATTTCGTCATTCCTTAGATTCTTTGAGCGGATAGCGAAGACATATCATCGAGAAAAATGGTATCCAATGCTTCGACCACTGCTATCCACTTGGTATGCCTGTGCGCAACAACTAGGAGATGTGGAGCTAAGTGTGAAACTCTTAGTTTCACAATTAGGGCAAGGTTATTCGCATTTCTTTCGTTTCATCTTGTTGCTGAGTGAGCTGTAGATCCTTTGGGAATGGAAGATGAGAATTCTATTGAAGAGGATCTTCTAACCGTTTTGAAGGTATCCAGTCATCTTATCAATTTGAATGAGCATATTCATGCCTGTATAGACCACAGTCCCATCATCGGATGCCATTTTGTCTGTTGATCTTTCCGAATCCCCCATTTGTACGTTGGCGCGGCATATCTCATTGTGTTCCTGTCTTGATGTTCCTCAGTCAATTCAAATGTTGTCTTTTGGGCCCCCGAAGTGAAAGTTGGTGAAGTTGCCGCATTTCAAGTCTCCCTTGAAGCACCTATCCGCCCTTCAATATCATCTCTACCTTTCTCGTCCTTAGCTATATACTTTTCACATAGAAGCTCCCCGGTCGTCGTTTGGCACATGGAAACAGTCAACACTCCACACTCCCTGTCTCGGATAGCAGATTTGGGGCTCATAACAGGGTTGGAAACCCCACAAATTAAGGCTAATCTGCGTTGGGAACCTGGGAGTTGTATAACTTTTTCAGGGATGTTGTCATCTGAAGTTCCAGCATTGGTACAAGTTTGTTAATCATTGTTTCCTGGTTTCCTGGTCGTATTGCTCAACCCTCTTCCTCAGATTTCCAAACTTGTTCTGACCATATCAGAAGCTTCATGGAACATTGAGCTAGTCTCCAGTCCTTGTGGATCTCGACAGGGGTTGTCACCCGTTCCAAGGTGGTTGAGTTCTGTTGATACTCTGCGGTATATTCCTGTAAAGTGGGAGAGCTCGTCTTCAATCAAGTACGTCAAGTGTTGTTCCTAGAAGCATGTTCTGACCGCCACCCAGCTTCCGACATCGTCCGCACAATTTATCAGTTAACCTGGTTCATCAAACGCCTGCATATTTAAATGAAGATTACCCCATCACGATTGACATAATAAACGCCGATGATCGAGAGCTCGAGGTTGTCGTCGATGTACTGCTTCAGCCCACAGAGATTGATGATGCTGGTGAGTAATTTGTGATACTTGATCGAAGCAGATGTTGAAGTTCCCCAATGATTAGTTAATATGATTGTCCTTGACGATGAGCGTTCGGCAGGCTTTATCAAAGGTGTCTCTTTCGGGGTGCTGGCGTCCGGAGCCCGCATCCTGAAAACCCTGTATCTTGTAAATACCGGGGCCGCAGGAAACAGAATGGTCGACATATCAGTGCAATCAAGGTCGACAAGCTCTGAAGCAACCGATGACGATCTGGAAACCCTAGATGTCACTGAAATCTTACAGACACTTCTTGTTGCGACCGTGAATCCCATCGAGATCAGCCATGGCGTCACACACACACGGTCCACAGGCGAATGGCTCGGACTAGCAGACTTGAGAACATTTGATACCGATTTCTGGGACGACAGATGTGGCGGCGAGGCCCTGATCGACTCAAAAATGATGTGCGTTGGCCCATCAGAAATAGAAATAGAAAGCATAAGACTGGAAAGAGAAGTGCGTGTTTTTAGTCAGCAGTTATGTTGATTCTGATGGATTTTTACTTCTAGGATCACAAGATGGTCAAGGTGGTCGCTTGTTCCGCTGATGACAACGATGAGGCCGGCCCTAGCAGTGAAGAATACTTTCCACCCTGTAATGATTTTATATTTAATTATCCATATATTTTAGGATATCAACCGGATGACGAACTTGCTCAGGTTTGCCGGGTCGCATTTGTACACTCGGGGGAGAACGATTTGATCGATGGTGCAGTGCCAAGCCCAGGGAGTTACCATATACGCTGGAGAAGGTAAAGTGTTTTCACGTCGGGGAAGAGGGAAACGTGACACCATCTGAACAGGATTCGGGACAACGGGGAACTTGGTTCCGTTTCTACATCAATGTTTCCCTTGCCGTCTTTTGCACCTCCCATCGATGAGTTACTTGCTCTTCTATCGATACCTCCGAGGGCAACATTACACGCCCCTATAACTCTTACACTTACCATCCGCAACCGCCATCCATCTAAATCTGCCAACATTGCCGTCCAGCTAGATCTCGATTCCTCAGACGGTTTCGTGATTGCCGGCGTGAGAAGTGGACGAGTTCCAATACTACTGCCGGGTACGGAAGAAAAGCTTACATGGAAGATGATACCTATAGAATGTGGTCACGTCAAGGTTCCTCGTATTAAGGTCATGGATCTACGGAGAGCCACGGTCAGCGATGTGGAATCTGAGAAGGAGGGGCTGGAGTCAAAGGGTGAGGTGATCAAAGTCATCGACGTTCGGTTTGATCACAGACCGAATCCTGATGATGGCAGTCAAAGTAAACTAGATTTAGGAGTTGAGGAAAGCAGCATCTTGGTCTTGCCATAGTCTGCTAACTCTATATATACAAATTGTCACGGTGTTAGTAGTCAAGTTTGTGCCAACGAACTTTTCAAAGTTCGAATGCCTCGGAGAGCTCAGATTCATTTTGTCTCTCTTCGTTCGTCCTTGGTGAATCTGCCAATATCAATTTATGGCCCCCTACTAGAGCGGAATATTGTTAGTCAAATCCATTCCTCAGCTTTTGTCCAATCGATCATTCCTTTGTCCTACAGCGCCCTCAGAATCTTGCAGTCCATCTTACACTTGTTGCAACATCTAAAAACGACCCAAATGCAAAACCGGAGGTATATGTGGGCTGGACTGGCATGGCCTCTGCGTCTTCCTTAGCTCATTTCAATTCGTCGGATTCTGGGGAAAGAGGACTTGAAACCATCGAAATTGACCCGCAGTATGGGCAAGGCCTAGGTTTTACGTCGGGGGACGTAGTACGTTACAAGGTTTATTTCGTCTGACTTGTGGATCATCTATATTCAAGGTAGAAATTGGTTTACTTTATGACTTACCAGTAGCACAATCGGTCGCAACTGAGCCTCTATCTTCCGACGATTGGGAAATACTTGTATGGATTGCGATGCTTGCCCCGCTTGGCGTACTTCTAAAAGGGATCCGTTCTAGGAAATACATGCATCTCATGTTGAATCAACACTGCTCTCGCAAGTGCGCGTCGCTAAGATTGGCCAAGAGATCGATGTTTGGGTTTTGGGCCGGACAAGAGTCCGTCTCAGAGTTGGTGTGTCATTAGCTGCTTCTGCATTAACCTCACCCTTAATTGTCAATTCCCATTTGCTCAGTTAACCTTGGTTCTCAGTCTAACCAAGATGTCTTGCTTTTAACAGCAAATACTGAAGTCAGCGTCGCACCAAAACCTCATATGCCCCAAGGTCATGCTCTCTCGCTTATGTTCCCAAATTCTAGCCTAACTGCCGTTCAAACTACAGGCACGCTTCCTTCAAAAGAAGCAAATATCGCGGAGGATGCTATGCGGCAGAATATGCAGGTCGTTCGAGTGCTTCCTTGGCGAATCCTTCCCACTCCTTGTGCCGAATACACAGGGTCTGAATTAACAGCCTATGTGTCCCCGTACACATTCTCGCAGTTAAGACCATCCCACAAGCTTGATAGGAACACCGCAACAATTGCATGTTTCCAAACAACCTTTAAACGTCTACCACCACCCGTTGACCCATTAGCAATATTATCACCAAATTCCCCTTCCCCTATTCTGCATATATCGAAGCCAGATCTGGCTGCTGACAATGTAGATGGCCAACAGAGTAGGGCATCAAGCAGTATGTTTGTGGGATGGGCAGACGGTATACCGGAAAAACACATAGTCTTCCCAGTCTTCCCGGATAGCATAGAAGAGTGGGATCTTGTCCAGTGAGTCGGGTAGTTTTTAAACTTATGTGAAAACCTGGTCAAATTTGCTTCATCACTGCCTCAGATTATTCCCACTTTCGGACGGGTTGGAAATCAAAGTCGAATCATGCACCCACAGTTCTGCTCCTGACATCGTTTCAACGTAAGTTACTCCTTGCATGATGGGGCAAGTGTGGACCAAGCCCAAGTTTTCCTACCGTTATGAAATCTGCTAACATATGCCAAAAAGCACAACACAACCATCAACTCTCTTGGCTGGCGTTGAAAAAATCGTGAAACATTGCACCGATTTTTGTCTCCGGAAATTTGTAGAACATTCTTCTGTAAATGTTGTACATGGCGGTGAGTGTTAACAGCGTGCGATTACAATACAATTGTATCATTGGCAGCAGTTTCTGCCCTCCTCCTTACCGGACGTCCTGGCACTGGGAAGACTTCCATTGTCAGAGCCATAGCGAAGTCCATTCAGGAAGATATCAGAACATTGACATGTATGTACATGACTTAACCGCGTGTCTGGTGTTTATCAATGTCTTTCAGATACACAGTATATCGATGTATCTCGCTATGGAGATCGGCCTATACCAGTTGTGAAAACGCTTTTCCGTCATTGGTTTGACAAAGCTGCTTGGCATCGACCCGCGATACTCATTTTTGATAACTTGGATAAACTTTTGAGTGCTGAGTCTGAGGTAAATGTCTCGTCAGGTGATTGTCCACAAGCCCCTGATATACTACACAGCATGCAGACTCTTTTCGAACTCGGCACATCACTGAAATTTTCGTGTCGATGTACTCTTCCTCGGCCCGGACAACAACGCAAAACACACGGGGCATCCTCCTACTGGCTACTGCCAGTTCTGCAACGGCAATTCATCCTCTGGTCAATTCTGCGCATATCTTCCAAGATGTCGTAATTTTGAAACCCCCAGATAAGAAAGCTCGCAGAGACGTATGTGATTAGGGATATTTATTACATATATGCGATACTTACGTTGGCTCAGATCATTGCTAGGATCGTCCAGGATCGTCTAAGCATCACACACAAAATTGATGAAGCTCCGCCTTTGAACTATACGTTTCTCGCTACTCAAACCGAGGGATACTCAGCATCCGATCTGCAGGACTTGGTCAGCCGTGCCTTGCATCAGCTCACCATGAGGACATCAAGTGATATGGCTCAAGTTCGACATATTTTACGACGGCAACCGTGGCTCATGATACTGATTTTCCTTCCAGAATGTGCTTACTTCGGCCGACTTCGCAGCTGCCCAGGTTGATTTCATACCCTTATCATTGAGAGATGTGAACTTGCAGAAATCTGATGTGGTTTGGTCGGATATTGGAGGTACGAAATACCTGGGGTGCCTGTCTGAAAAAGAATAATTTACATGTCCTAAGGTCTCCGGGAAACACGTAAAGTTCTTCGTGAAACACTGGAATGGCCCTCGAAATATGGCCCAATCTTCGCACAGTCTCCATTGAGGCTGAGATCTGGGTACGTCCGATCGGTGCTTCCACTGTTCCAGAACTGATAGCGGCAAGATAGCTTGCTCTTGTATGGGTTCCCAGGATGTGGGAAAACGCTCCTAGCGTCTGCTGTTGCAAAGGAGTGTGGGCTGAACTTCATCAGTGTCAAGGGCCCAGAGATTTTAAACAAATACATTGGCATGAGTGAAAAATCCGTAAGCATTTTCGATTCTGCAAGCCCCCGTTTATGCACCACTGGGAAAAACTAGGTCCGAGATCTTTTTGAACGTGCCAGCTCCGCGAAACCTTGTATCTTATTTTTCGATGAGTTCGATTCCATTGCACCAAAGAGGTAGTTACTCCATTTTTCATATGAGGTACGATGTAGACCCCAGCGATATCTGTATTTTAGGGGTCACGATAGCACCGGCGTCACAGATCGCGTTGTCAATCAGATGCTCACACAAATGGATGGTGCAGAAGGCTTGGATGGTGTTTATGTTCTGGCAGCCACAAGGTATTGTCCATCCTTCTCCGTTGAGTACACATCTGACTTGCATCTTATTGACAGCCGACCAGATCTTATCGACTCAGCTCTATTGCGACCAGGTCGCTTGGATAAATCTTTATTTTGTGGAATGCCCGATCTTGAGGAACGCAAAGATGTATGTCATGTTTTTACTCGTCTTCCATATCATTAATGTACAATCCGTCAGATTTTGAAAGCAGTTGGGCGGAAGGTTTCGTTTTCACCATACGTTGACTTGGATGCGGTGGCAGCTGTTACGGATGGATTTTCCGGCGCTGATCTTCAGGCTCTCGTATACAACGCTCACTTGGAAGTAATTCACGCCTCTCTAGCAAATACATCTAACAAGCAAATGATCCCTGGTGAAGATGAAAGCCCTGTCGAGTTCACCTCGTTTGAAGGATCCAAGACTACGAGTAGGGCAGAAGAGATGGCTCTTCGAAGCAGGGTAGGTCAGTGAAGTCTGCAGGTGTTTTCGCTGAAAACTTCTTAGTTACGACAAATCATGTCCACCACACGGACGAAAGATGTCGTCAAGTCGCTTTCCACTGTTCCCAAACAGGTATAGAGAATATGCTTGATATCTACGTCGTGTTCAGACATTTACCTAGCATGAAATTACCAATGAACATATTCGACGAATCTTGAAATCTATGCGACCATCAGTATCTTCGGAAGAACGTACTCGGCTGAACCACATGTGGGTCCTGCTCTGTGCTGTCTTCCTCCGGATCAGCTGCTAACCGCGTTGTGGTTGTAGATATCACCAATTTATGTCTGACCGCAGTGGAGAGCTTCCTCGCCCTCCAGAACACAAGGCAGTGGGTAGTCGTACTTCTCTTATGTAGGATGCCGTGTTCAAGAATTTACGGAACATTTGATATATATCCTTGCTCGAAGGGTTGAATGATTCCCCCAAGACAACTTAACTCCCGTTGTTCCCTGTCTGCAATCGATATCTGAGTGCACCCGTTAACCCTAAGGGAACAGATCTTTGTATAGTAAACGGCGGGTCAATGGAAAGCAGTTTGGATTTAGTTTCTATTGGTATGCATACACAGTAGTTGGGCAGTGAACTGGAGGCCAGAGATAATGTCTACTAGGTAATGCACAATGGCACCTTTAGTTGACATTGTTTGGATAAATATTGACACTACAGGACGTGTGTGAACAGGAAAGGAACAACGGCTCTATCAAACAGATCATCTATCGAAGACAAATGGAGAATATAGTAATAGTTTTGGCAGCGGGATATATGGACCGCAATGACCTTAACCTCCATGATCAAGTTAATTCTTCCACAGTCGATTGTTCCCAAGTCTCCATGGCAATTTTGGCCTCCTTGTTCAAAAGGTCATATGCCTTCTGGATATGGACACTGCCTGTTCTAGCAGCCCCAACAGCAAGTCGTATGCAAAAAACTCCATTCAAAATTGTCTGTGTCAACAGGATGTCATCTCTACCTGAGATTCGGTCATAGAAGCATTTGTTCAGGTTATTCAATGAATCTGTGGAAAAATCAGATTGCTTTAGTGAAGTCGGTTTCGGCTGGAGTCGGAAGACGGTGAGAGCAAGGGAAGGTGGAGTGGCGAGACACATGTATTCAGAGGCGGAAATTAACTCTGCAAATTCACGGTTCAACTTGATGGTCTAGAAGAAATATTTACTTGGGGCGCAAGCAAACTACGACACGTTCACTTACCCGGCGAATGTAATTCCGGAAGCCTTCGGCACCAAAGCTACGAAACACGAACCACAATTTGAGTGACCGAAAACGTCGTCCGAGAGCCAGATGCCAATTTCGATAATCTATGACAGTCCCTTTGGATTGGAGGTTAGCCACTTTACACGTAGATCAGTGGATGAACTCAGACCAGCATCACCCTCTGTTGTCCGCAGATATATGGGAGTGACATCCAAGGCATCTGTCAGATGTTTCCGGTCTCGCACCCATAGCGCTGATGTATCAAAGTTGACAAGGCCCCACTATTAACACGTTAAAGAGGTCTTGGTAAAGTTCAGCATGCAAACCTTGTGGAAGTTTGCACAGAAGGAATTTGCAAAATCATTGATTTCAGCCAGGCAACACTTCTCTCTGTGCTCAGGGCAAGATAGAGCAACACCGGCCCAAGCTGCATCAATATGAACCCATAAAGATGGATGACTCTTGACTAGGCACCAGGGAGCTGATTTGATTTGATATAACCAATGAAATCGAACATACCAATATGTTGTATCTCATATAGATTGTCGACTGCACCGGAAGAGGTTGTACCAACAGTAGCAACTGAACATATGTGTCTAAAATCATATCTTTGAGGTACTGGGTAAGACTTACTGAGTATAAAAGGTTTTTTGCCCTGCTTTCCGTCTTCCACTAGCGCGGCTTGAAGTGTGGTCCCTCGAAGAGCAAACTTGTCCGCTGACTTGACTTCAAGTGGGCGAACAGAAAGCCCTAGAACCAGACCAGCTTTCAACCCAAGAGAATGGGTCTGCGTTGTTGTATAAATAACCAAATCTTCCATACGCGCGTTTGGATGGTCTCGTAGGTATAAAGAGCGGGCCGCAACAACAACAACCAGGGTAGAATCAGAGGCAGTGCTCTATCATACAATTCAGAACCATTTAATTATAAAGATAATCAAAATAATACTTGAATGGACCCGCCCCCGGTGCCTGATGCATTCCAGAAAGCAGAGCTCAGCCCCAGAAGTTGAGCGGCCCAATCCATGACGATAGCCTCTAATTCAGTGCAGGCCGGGCTTGAAGACCACTTAAATCAGTCAGTTGGTTGCGGATATGCACCGAAGAGTGACAAATCGCACATTGAAGCCTGGATTACACGTGCTTGTAGCATATAAATCCGCAATCATGCCCTCAAATGTGCAAGCTGCTGGGAAGTAGCCGAAAAATGAGGGATGTTGCCAATGTGTTAGTCCTGCACAACTTGATGTCAAAGTACTGGCAGGAACCCAACACTAAGAGATGTACCTGGGATAATAAATCTTTGGTAGTCGTCTGCTATGATTTGGAAATCCTCTCCATTCTCGGGAATAGATGCTAACATGAATGTTAGAGATAGGACGCAGCGACCTCATGGGACAACTGACACGGGATATAGTTCTTCAAATATCCAGGCTTGACCTTGGAGACGACAGGCCGTTCCTCTAGAGAATAATAATAGTTGCAGATTCTGTCAATTGCTTGATATCCTGCTTTTCTAAACCTACGTTGATCGGTTAGTTATATTGTATTGATATGTCATAGTAATCCATGACATACTGTTCAATATCCATATGCTATTAGTATTAGGCAAAGTATATTTCAAATCGAGTGGGGGGTTTTTCGTGGTTTGGAACTGGAAAGGAAAAAACGATCCTCCAAGGAGAGAAAACAGCTCGAAGCTTGCATAAATACCAGGAGCCCATTTAAATTTCATCGGCGTTTCAAGTTCAACACCGCCACATGGTAGCCGCCGATTCCGATTCCGTGTGACAACTTCCAACGTCGCCCCCGAGCGGCCGAGCCGTGAGCCGTCACGCGCCCGATCGGTCGGTCAGGGACGTCTGGCATCTGTTCGGTTCCCGGCTCGGTCGATCACGCCAAGCCGAACTGCCACGCCACATAGTTCATTTGCACGTCGCCCCGCCCATGAATTGGCTCATTCCTTGGCGATCAATTTGCTCTCACCCTGCTCCCAGCGTGTTTCCTCGAGACAATCCCCAGTGATGGACTCACCTTCTGCACACTCCTTGTCCTCGTTGCTGCCGTTGTCGTCTCCATGGCCGCCCTCGTCATCATCTCTGATGTGCCTGAGCATTGTGCTAAGCACATGCACTTCCCCCTTGACCCTGCTCCTGCTGACATGGCAGCTGCCTCTGAGTCTCTCATGGCTAGTGGGCTCTCATTCCCTGGCGAGTTCATCAATGGGTTTCAGTGACGATTGAAGCTTTGATTTCGCCACGTTTCAATGAATTTCGCAATGTTTTCAACAACTTTGTGCAATGTCGAGCATTGTTGGCTACTTTGGTACTTCCACACGCATTCGCGCAACATGTTTCCCTTTTCCGAAGATCTGATGAATTAGTTGATAAAGTTGATAGTTTCAAGTGTGATCTGAATGTAAAAGATGCCAGTTAATGGGTAGGAATCAAGCTCCTAAAACCATTCACTCGAACCGCTCGAATGGGGCTTAATCCCACGGCATGTGATCCAAATGAGAACAAACATAAACCAAATAAACAAAACTTCCCCCAAACTTGCGGTTGAGCGGCTGGCAAAAGTGGGATTCGGGGATCTCGGTGATCTCAAATAAACCCTACAATAGGTGCTAAGATAATACAAATCAATCACAGGCAATCAGGAATAAACAGTGAGAGATACTGCCACATATGGTAACCAGTGTTTAAGTATGCATCAACAAGGGCTCGGCTAACATCAGCACTACCGTTGTTGCGCTCGTCGTCACGAGTGATGAGCACAATCAATACCTTCAACCTACAGTCCTACTTAACCATTCCCCATCATCCCTTTTATACACATCAATATATACACTGCTACTCCACTTTTCTGGCTAGTAGTAAGCCCAACAGTACTACATTACAGCAATATAGACCATGGGGGATGCATCTGCAGGTACAGCTTGAAGGTAGGTGTACATAATAGAGGTAGGTGTACATGATAGTGAACAGGGAGATACCTATAGCTTCAGAGATTACCAAACCCCAATTCCTCCATAGTGGAACTACAGGTAGTAGACCACACCTACTGAGCTTCTGGATGTCCATGGGCCAAAGGTGGGTGGGTATTAGGATGGAGCAGGGAATAGAGTATGGAGGAATTGCCAGGGTTTGGTACTCTCTGAAGCTATAGGTATCTCCCTGTTCACTATCATGTACACCTACCTCTATTATGTACACCTACCTTCAAGCTGTACCTGCAGAGGCATCCCCCATGGTCTATATTGCTATAAATATTATTGTTTCCATTGGGGGCATCAAGAGGGAGTCATATACCTAAGTGCAAAGAGTCAAAGACCCTCTCTTCATAGTATATTGGGCTTACTACTAGCCAGAAAAGTGGAGTAGCAGTGTATTACTGTCATATATATTGATGTATATAAAAGGGATGAAGGGGAATGGTTAAGCAGGACTGTAGGTTGAAGGTATTGATTGTGCTCATCACTCGCAATGATGAGCGCAACAAACACATGAACTTGCAGTTAAACCAAACTAATATTTTCAAGGTCCCTGGAGTAGCATCGGTGAACATATGACAGGCACGCTGAATGACATTTTCAATGCACTTATGACACGTGATCTCATCCATCCATTTTGGGTAATCCATCAATCAGTTATCACCGATCTCATATATCAACTAATTTATTATATTGCTCAAGAGCTGAGAAAAAAATTGACGGAGTGTCAAGGATTTTGGAAACAGCTGTCAGTAGGACTGTAGGTTGAAGGTATTGATTGTGCTCATCACCCATGACGACGAGCGCAACAACGGTAGTGCTGATCAGGGGCAGCTCACCCGAAAAAGCTGTGATATCAAACCCCCTTGGGTGAACCGTGAGAGAGTTACCATACATCTGGGGTCTCTGTCCCAAAACAGGCTATCACATTATATAATCATAGATTGGCAGCATGTCTAGTAGCGTCTCGTTATTGATCGTTCAATGCAAGATTGTCTCTTGTCTTCCACCACCATCTGGTGTTGGGATCAAGCGCTTGCATCAGGTGCTGATGGGATCAGAACCTTGTGATCACTATGATCA
>QLOK01003205.1:0-13992 GCA_003313805.1 Tricholoma flavovirens
TAACCATGCCATCTTACATAGTCTTGACCCTTCAGACCACCAGGAATAGGCCGTTCGAATGGGGCATGTTTTATTACAAAGCGCTTTTGAGTGCGGCTGGTGCTTGGAAACGGGTAAGCAGCCTGCTGTATTCTCTGTGGGCGGCATTGAACACACTACCCACCCTTTACCCAAACATTCTGGTAATGCATTTCATTGCCCACAAACGTGCAACAACATTTGCTTTGACTGTCACTACCATCTCCCTCTTTATCTCACGCCAGGGGAGTTGATATGCATGTTTGAATGCGTAGAGCCTTGCACTACGGGTGGGGGAGGGATTGGGAAGACAGCCGTTTTGGGGCCGTAGATTTTTGTGCGCTTCTGAGCACACTGGTTGTTGGAAACAAGGTAAGCAGTTGGTCTGAAGGGGCAGGAAGCGCTGCTAGAGATTTACTGATTTTCTTGTTGAGAGGTCGGCATGCTTGTGATTCTGCCTTGTCAAAGTTTTCATCACTCCATCCGCCCCTCATTCCGAGTTGAATGGGGGTGCAATGGTGCAGTGGTCACATTCCACATGTCTAGGCAGACGCCGGCAGGTATGCCCAGCTTCAGTCTAACACTTTAACACTGATTACTTCATCATTCCGACAGCTGAGCCATAATCCTCTCCCCTTATAGTTATTTTTTTATGAGTCGAAAAATTCTAGACTGTAGTGCATTGCCAGTGAGTGTGGTGTGACGGCCCAGGTTGCCTCACATTTGCAGCATCCTGGATGGCACACCCACTACCATGATCGGCTTTACACGGCACTGTCATGGTCATAGCTTGACTCAGAGGATCACAGCAACTCACCTTCACATCATGCCTAGGTACCTCAAAGCAGTGCCAGAGATGGCATGCCCATCAGGTTAATCTTTCAAGTTGCACCCCTGGCTCTTCAACGCCTCTGCTTTTGTTGTGGCCTCTTCAACCTGTTGTGCTGCTTGCTTGCGATCAGTAAGGCTGGATCCCTTGCTTGCTGGGAAGAATGAGGTGTAGCTGATAAAATCATTTCTTTCACTGGAACACCTGTATAGAAGCATCAAGTCATCAACATTTGCTTCAAGCATGGGGGTCCAATATCAGCAAGTGATAGGTTGCAGGAAAAATGTAATATAGAGCAAATCAAATTTCATCCACTTGAACAACTGTATATTATGATAAACAAAAATCATGCATAATAATTGTGCTAGTATAAGCACTAGTTCCTGAATCTTTTCTGCAAGAATCAGAATATCTGGTCAGTAAGTGACAAACCTCAGGAGAATGACTGACCAAGGAAATGGCAGTGTAAAATTATTTCATTGGGTAGAAAAAGTGCATTATCCTATATGATAACATCATACACTGCAATTCTGTCTAAAAAACTGTCAGTGGCTGACCCTTTGTCATCTGGGTTGGATGATGTTTTAACCCCTTTTAAAGTCAGGATAAGCTGTAGAAATGATGATGTTCAGAGGAAATGACAGTTAAAATCATTTCTTTTGCTTGAATTATTGTATGCTATGATATAACTATATTGTACAGTGTAATCCTGTCAATTGAAGCATCAGTGCCTGACCCCTCTTCACATTTATTCAACGATCTTGGAAAGCCTGCTCAAATCATATCTATTGATTGCAGAGTGTTAATCATTGATCAAATCTGTCTAGCCATACCAGACCCCTGTCATTCACTGCAATTCTGTCAGAAAAAGTGTCAGGGGCTGACCCATTGTCATCTGTGTTGGATGATGTTGTAAGGCTAGATAAAATCTTATCTACTGATGGTGGAGTGTTAATCATTGATCAAATCTGTCTAGTCATACCGGACCCCTGCCGATTTCCAGATGCTACAGATGAGTACTGCCTTTGAGCACTGACAACTGCAATGTAAGGTGGTGCTGATGCATGGATTATGAAGTGAAAGTAGATTATGTAAACACAAGTTACTCTCATCTCATGACAAGAGGATTGGGGATTGGTAATTGGGTGTGGCAGGGTGAAACAAAAGTGAGGGTGCATGGAATATGAGTTGTGTTCTTCTGTCAGGGCAACACCAAATCCACACTAGGATCTTCATGTGGGCTCTACAAGAAGACACAACAAATATAGAATGGGGGATCAAAGTTTGATGTGATGTGCTAAAAATAGAACGGTTGGTTGATGAAGGTGTTTCCACACACAAGGTGATGGTGGGAATCCTAAGAGAACACAACTGATGTGTCTCTTAGTATTTATTGGTTTTTATACTAAGTTACAATTGTTGTACAATATTTGAATACTGTTCTACGATGCAAGCATACAGTTGTGTACATATTCTAAATATAGGGCATGTGAGAATTATCCATCTCACAGTTGCATTCATTGATAATTTCAATGTTTTATGGTGTAATACTACTGCGAAAAAATAAGACAAATTATAGTAGGTAACTGTACATGTTTCCTAACAGTGGTGACTGCAAAGGATTAGGTGTCAGAGCAGGGTTTGAAAGAATGACAAAAATGGAAAGTCAAATGAAAGTCAAAATGACCATTTTTGCAAAACCAAGGGAAGGGTTCAATTTTTCAAAAATGATCATTTTTATGTTCATTCTCAATCTCATTCTAATATTCATTTTTGAAAATCTCATTTTTCAAGAATGGACTTCAGAATGACCTGAGAATGAACCTGAAAATGATCATTTTCGCTATCATTCTCACATTCCATTTTTGTTGTTCTTTCAAACTCCGCTCTGACACCTATTGTCATTATCAACATCAATCTCTCTCTCACACCTCCACTGCCATCCACATCAACTCCATGACACTGCCACTCCCTCCCTCCCTCAACTCTCTCCTGTCAATGCTACACTCCCATGCCCATTACAAGCCTGCATGAGCCACAAGTGGCCAGCCTGAATGACAGCAACCCATTGTTTGGTTCTTTAAGGTATGATTTTTTGTTCATTTCTTCTTTCTATAAACTAACTAACTGTAATCTTTCAGTTTTAGGATCTATATACTACTGGTAATGACAGGCACTGATGCTGCACAACCCATGCCCACACCCACCTGTGCTACCCCTCCTCCCCATTCAAATTTGATGTGAGGGGTCTTGGTTAGGCTCAGGGAGATCTGTAGAGGGGGCATCTGCCAGGTAAACACCAGCCAACCCCCCCTTTCAGTGTCATGTCACTGATGCACAGCACCCACAGCACCAATGGGGAACATCAACCCAGCACCTGCCAATGACAACTCAATGACCACGCCACCTGTCCCAGCCTCATGAGCAACTGCCTGTGGGGTGGATTGTGGGTGGGATGACCATGATGGCCATCCAAAGCTGCAGGAACCATGGGGGATGCCAGAACCAGCAAGAACAGCGACAGATGATGCACCACCCACCCCCAGCCTTGTAAGTCCAGATCTAGACGAAGGTACATGTATCCTCAGAGGTCAGCTGATGTGGTGGTAGACAACTGAGGATGTAGAGTGGTAAATCAACATGGTAATGGTGATGTGTCATGTGGTCATGTATAGATGGATAGGATGAATATACTATAACACACCCCCATCAGAGCAGAGGGCTATTTAGAATGAATTAAAGAAAAGAAATTATGTGATACAAATGAGTCCCAGAGAGTCATGGTGTTTTGTGAAGAGGATATCCAGAAGAGATTTCATCATGATATCAGCCACATTGGCAGTAGTGGAAATCCAAGTTGTGGAGAAATCACCAGAGGAGATGTGGTCATGCATGTATAAAGTGATAACATATGTCAATGTGTTTGAACATGCAGAAGATGAATTTGAGTCTGCAAGGCAACAAGCACCTTGATTGTCACAGATGAGCAGAAATGATTTTGGGATGGGGAAGTTAAGTGATGAAAGGAAAAGTCAGATCCAAAGTCCTTCCTTCATACCACAAGCAATTGCATAATATTCAGCCTCAGTTGATGACATTTCGTCAGTCGCCCAATCAGCATTGGTGATTCCACAGGCTCCCTGTGCCAGTCCACAAACAGGTTCATCAAGATCACCTGCACCATATTCCAATGCAAATTCCATAGATCCAGCCAAATAGCATAGAACACCCTTAGCTGCAACCATAAGAGCCTGAGTTGGACTGCAACTGTACTGACCAAGTGAACATGCAGCATAGGCAATGTCAGGACGAGTACAGACTGCCAGATATATGAGAGATCCAACTAGACTTTGACATTTCTGAGCGAGGAGATGATCAGGAATGTCAAAGATGGCTTCTGGAGCAACAGGATGAAGTTGATGGAGTTTTGTTTGAAGGGGTACAAGAGAGGTATGGCATTCAGTCATATTCCAAGTCAACAAAAGGTCAGCAATGAAAGGTTTTTGGGAAAGCCAGAGTTTTCATCAGGAACGATCTCATATGATCTGTATACCAAGATAAAGTGAGGCTGGACCAAGATTGACCACTTCAATCTCTTTACACAATTCCCCAAGGAACCAATGGTACAGTGCAATGGAGGTCGTCATTGCCAGTCCATCATCTACATGCACAGGAACAATGAGTTCAAGGTCACAACCATTTGTCAGCATTGCAATGGAGGGATCTGGAGGCAAAGACCAGCAACCACGAAAAACTGCATGGTCAACTTCACAACATGAGAACCCAATGCGAGCAAGAATATGGCATAAAAGTGTGTAGAACTTGAAGGAAGCCTGTTTCAGACCATAGATGGCATGAAGTATGTGGAGAACTGTTTCAGGATTGGATTCAGGGAAGCCAAGAATTTGTTTCAAATAGAGACAGCAGAGCATAAAGGAATGCTGTCTTAACATTGAAGCTAAAAATTTCCCAGTCATAATGAGCAGCATGAGCAAGAACAATGTGTATGCTGATTGTCTTAGCAACAGGTGCAAAAGTGGAACCATAGTCCTCAGAATGCTGACTGAAGCCCTGTGCCACTAGGCGTGCCTTCTCCTTCCCATGAATAATTGACCCATCAGGGTCAAATTTGAAAGCATAGACCCAATGTGCACCAATGGCTTTCCTACCAGGAGGCAGATCTGTCTGTTCAAAAACAGAATGTTCTTCCAAGCTGGCAACTTCAAGCATCACCGCTAGCCAAACAGAGGCATCTGGTCTAGCAATCACTTCATTATAAGTGTCAGGTGCTGTGGATGAATCAAATGACAAATGCGAGAGTAGCAAGATGGATCAGCATAAGTGGCAAGAAGAAAATGCTCTGTTATGACCTCCACCTCAGTTGACCTCAGACAGTCAAAGTCCACTGGTGAAATAAAATCCTGCATGGCAACAAAGGAAATAAAGTCACCAAGAGCCACATGTGACACACCTCCACCTCCATGAACAGAACATAGAGCTAAAAGGTGTTCCTTGCATTGGGCAAGATCTTCATCATATGCCTGTCCAGCAGCAGTCTGGTGCACAGTTTGATGAGGTTGAGGGACAATAGGGTCAGATCCAAGGGGTGTACAGTATCCTGTAAAATAGGAGGATGATGATAATACTCAACCTGGAAATCTAAACAAACCACTAAAATGGCTCTGTTCAGTATAACATGAGTCAGAGGAAGGTTGCAAGTTGTTCTAAACTTTCACCGATCTCCAGAATTGATTGATGAATTGATGGGATCCTATATCGGGATATGTGATGCTATTTTGGGAGCTTCTTTTGGATGTTTTTGAGGATTTTTGAGGATTTTTGAGGATCTTCAAGATATTTTTGAGACTGCAAAACAGGTTTGGATGGTAGGAACGAGTAACACGAGGGTATAGCGAGGTGTGGGAAGTAATATCAAGGTCTTCAAAGTGGTTTTTGCAATGTGCAATCAATTTTCGAGGATTTTCAAGATTTTCAAGGATTCGAAAATGCTATTAGATAAAAATCACGGATAATACGAGGATAGATAGACGTTACGAAAGGTGAATTATGATAAATGCGAGAGGATGACTATAATTTCGAGGGTGAGAATGAGGATGAACAAGTTGCGACGAAATCCGATGAATTTTTGGATTGAAACTTTGTGACTGATGATGAGAAGAGAGTTCTAGTTCTCAACTCTTAATACTATATGTATGAATGGGGGATGCTTCCCTTGTCTTATTCAATGTAAATAATACAAGTTTTATGTAGTTTAAAAGAATAAAGCTAAAAGGGGAAATGAAGTACAAAGAAAACATGAGGCAAAAGAAAACATATGGAGATCCAAAACGAGTTGATGAACCATATGGAACAATAAAAATGAGTCAAGGGAGTGTTTGAGACAATAAATCAAAATACAGACTGTCCTTTTGTTGTATGTATCTGAAAATATTGGAAAAATATCGCAAACTGCCTCGAGGTGATATAGTGCACATATTGGTGGCCAAAATGTCAAAGTCGATTAGGTATGGAGTAATAATAGAATGTGTGCGATAGTGTCTGGGGGCATGTAGAAGTGATATCAATAGTGTGAAAAATTCGAAAAAAGCTTGAAAATGATTGGAACACTGCAATAAGCTCGAAAAAGACTGGGGTGTTCGCAATAATACATTGAGGATGTTCTGGAAGTGTTGCAAAGTAGTTGACAATGATTCAAAAGGTCCACAATCATCAGAAACATCTGAAAGTAGCTCAAAATATCACGAAAATGCTAAAAATAACCAAAATTTGATTGAACATCAGTGGGAACTGATTGCAAAGGTTTTTGATGCAAGGTGTGGACCTATCAATGAGAACCTCCAAGGTGACCAGGGAGAGACTCATTAAAGACAACATCATGAGAAAAATGATACTTCCCAGCTAGATCACAAACACACCAGCTGATATGATTTTCTTTGTAGCCAACAAAAACTGCTTCAAAGTGATGTGGTCCACCTTTAGTATGCAGTTCAGCAGGAATGTGCACAAAACATTGGAACCCCCATACACAAAGGTGGGCCAAGTCTGGTTTGGATCCCTCCATATACTCATATGGGGTGATGTTATTTGGTAGAGTAGTCATGGGAAGGCGATTTTGCAGATATTGTATTGTGAGCACAGCATCACCTAGAAAAGATGGAGGAAGACCAGAGTCCACCAACAGCATTTGAGCACCATCTTCAAGAGTGCAAACATAACATTCAGCTTTTCTGTTCTGCAAGTGGGCATATGGTGCAGTGATTTGCTGAGTTATTGCCTGTGTAGTCAAATACTTCCCAAACTCTCCTTGAATAAGTTCCTCAGCACCATCACAACAGATAACATGAACCTGACAACCAGACTTCAGCTCCCAAGATGCCTCAACAGAACAGTAAGCAAGGAAAGCATCACTCTTGGCAGAAAGAAGGGATGTATGACCAAAGTTAGAAGCATCATCAAGAATGGTCCAGAAGTATGAAGTCTTCTGTGGAGTAAGGGTAGGAAATGGTCCACATGTGTCCATGTGTAGGAGATCACAGATATCACTCACACAGTGACCATGATGGTCAAACAGAGACTGGGGCTGCTTGCCAACGAGACATGGAACACAGTGTGAATGGTGAAAAGATCCATTGAACTCAAATCCAGTAGCATAGTTCTTTGTCAAGACTACATGTGTAGCATCCCTACCAAGATGACCAAACCAACAGTGCCAAAGATCTGGTGTGAGCTCAACATGAGGAAACACTGGAAGAGCCAAAACAGCAGGAGCACCAGCAATCAGATTTGGAGGGGGCAAAAGGAAATCACATGGCAGAAAGGACAGATGGCGGTGAAGTTTTGCATCAAATGAAAGCTGTGCAAGCAGTGAGTTTGTCAGAAAATGAATGGAGGTCCTGTCATGATCAAAGACAATACACATCCTGCATTCTTGAAAAGCTCCAACAGAGAGCAAATTCAAGGGAACATCTGGAGCATGGAGGAGGCAGTCATGGAGAGTCACCACAACAGAACCTGAGCCACATTGTGCACAAAACTTGACAACACCACACACTAGAGTATGCAAGGTACCACAGTTAGGTGTCTGGACAGGAGCTGCACAATCAGGATCATAAGACCAGAACACAGAGTGGTCATGAAAAATATGATTGGTACAACCAAAATCCAGAATGCTGTTGTATTGCTGCTGGAAAGCAGCAAAGGCAATGGGACCCACACTCCAGATGAGATCGGACAATGGCAAGGAGATATGATCAGGATGTGGCAAGACCATGAAGGATACCAAACTCAAATCACACAAGGAGTAAGTGTCAAAGAAATAATCTGTATTGACATGCAAGGCTACACCAAGGGCAGCAAAGTCAGAAGAAGTGATATCACTAGGCAGGGAATCATCATGAGATGAGTCTGCATTGGGAGCCTCTGTATCAATACCAGGAGTCTCCATATCTGCAAGGTGAGCCTGAGCAGGGACCACTCAAGCACAATGACCATCAGGTATATTGGCAAGCCTGCAATTCTGATCCAATGACTGATTGGGCACCCATGAAGAAGAATGGGGAGTCTGTCAGTTTGGCTGAGAAACAGATGCAGTAGTAGAAGACAAAGGTACAGGAGGTACAGATGCAGAAGAATTAGGTGTAGCTGATGGAAGGGATGATGGGTTCCCAGAGTTATGAGGAGGATGCATGACCATAGAACATCGATAGTCCTTATCTGCATCAATGAAAGGCTGCTGTCTAATTCAGCCTCACTGAGTAGTCAGTCCAGCAGTTCATAGGACCAGTGTATATTTGTCTAGAACAGAGACAGTAATACAGTGACAATGATGGGGGGGGGGGTTACAATAAGATAGGTAAGATCAATGTCAAAGGTCCAGTTATATAAGGAATGAGATACCATGTGATAAGTGGAGTCTGGATCAAAAGATCCAGAGGAAACAATCAAATGATATATCAAAAAAGATCCTGATGAAACAAAGGGGTGATGTATCAAAAGGAATGTAGTGGCATGTGATAAGTAAAGTCTAGATCAAAAGATCCAGATGAAACGATGAACATGAAACATGAAATAAAAGGACTGTCTGTTGTTGTGAGCTGGGCCAGGCTTACAATCAAGGACATCATCTGCAATGACAGTAAATTGTGGAAGAGACGAGGCAAGAGGATGCTTCAGAGCTTCCCACACATGATTATGAATCCCAGTGAATTGAAGAGCAGTAGGTAAATGGTCCATGAACTCCTGCAGTGCCTCACATTGATCCATAGCCCATCCCGAGCTCTCCAGCTGGTTGATACCTGCACACCAAGTAGCAACATACTCCTGAACACAGGAAGGTACACAAACAGTTGACTGTAACATCTTCTTGAGATCCACAGTGGAAGTCCAGTCTCCTGCACCAAAATGGTGAAGAAGTGTGCTGTAGATAAATCAAGCTGTAGTTGGGTGAGAGATGCAGGCACCAGTAATAGGGAGCAATAGGTGAGCAGAAGACTACAAGCAGCCAAAAAGAACACTCAAGGCCACTCCATCCTGTCAACACCAAATACAATATGCAGCAAGCTCCTCAGGCAAAGATTGTATGTCATGATGAGGAGCAAAAGAAGGGACATAGCGAACATTGAAAGGAGTGTTTTGCTCTGGCACATCACATATATGTGATATCAAATTGTGAGTCAAAAGCATAGCACCAACCTCATCAGACCAAGGTATCCAGTCAGACTTGCCTGTCAAGATGGGAATGTGGGTAAGAAAACCTATGCTAGGTATGGTATCCAGAGGAGATGGTAAAGAACAAGAAGGTTGGGGAGGTAGGTAGTTATACATAGCAGGATGATGTTGAGGTTGAACAGGGTAAAAAGGCAGATGATAAGGAAAAGGTGGGTAATGATATTGATAAGGTATATGGTTGAAAGGAGGATGTGCAGGAGGATGATTTGTATCAAGGTGAGGAGGTAATTTATGAGACTGTGTATTATCAAGAGGAACAGACGGTATCATAGAAGAAGACATGACTATATGTGGAGAATGTGGGAGTGGTTTTTCATGAGATGGAGGAAAAGAGTATGTAGTAGGGATAAACGATTGAGTATTAGGCAAATAAAAGGAAGATCTGGAAGTATGACAGGCATGTCGCTGAAAAGTCAAGGTCTGATCCTCACACTGATGCAACTTGCCATTGGCAGAATGATACCCAGCCAAAAGTTCAGGTACCACTGCGGTGAAAGATATGGGAAGAGATCCCTGATTGTCGAGCTGTTGCTCCATGATGAAGAAAAAAAATTATCATCATAGATAGAGAGGATCAACAGGATTATTGGAATGTGACATCGATAAGAAATCGCAATGAAAATGACCAAGAGTGAGATAAAAAAAAAACAGGGCGAGTTGTCCAATCGAGCCAACCAGTGTATTATGAAGTAGATCTGTGACTAAAAGAGGCCCATAACCTGTAAGTCCAGACCTAGACAAAGGTACACATGTCCTCAGAGGTCAGCTGATGTGGTGGTAGACAACTATGAATTACCTAGATGAAGGTACACATCTAGAGAGAGTAAGTATACAGTGTAAGATGAGATATTGTAGTACTTACATACATCCTCAGAGGTCAGCCGGTGTGGTGGTAAACAACTAAACAAGCCTCACAAGCAACTGCTCATGGGGTGGATCACAGGTGGAATGATAATAATGCCACCTGTGGTGAGGGACATGGCACCCACCCCATGCCTACAAGCAACTGTTTGTAGGGTGCATTGTGGGTGCATCTTGGGCACAACACCAGGTGCATGGAGACAAGGTGGATAAGACAGCACCCCAGCACCTGCCCCCTGCCACTGTGAGCCCTTGCTCACAGGGTGGATCTGGTGCTAACGGTCCATCACCACCTCCATGATGACAACAATGAGCACCCAGCACCCACTCCCATGCCTATGAGCCACCGCTCATAGGATGGATTGTGGGTAGAGTTTAAAAGTCTGGTCCAGTCTGGTCTTTTTTTCCTTTTTGGGATGGACTGTGGACCAGACCAGTTCTATAAAAGGAAATTTCCCAAAAAAAACTGCACTGGACTGGTCCGAACTGGTCTGCATTGGTCTGAAATCAGACCAGTTCAAACTGATTCAAGTTGGCTTGGACTGGTCTGGACTGGGTGTTTTTGTATCATACACTACCTAAACACACCCCAGAAGAACCCCAACAGACCCCTCACAACTAATATGAACACAAACATGTACCAACACACTAATGACAGCCAAAAATACTTTGTACATGAGCAAAAGTTGACTTTGAGGGCTTGTATGAGGTGTTTTGATGGTCATTGGTGTGTGGGAATGTGGCTGTGCTAGGACCGGTCTGAATCAGTCCTCAGACTGCAGTCTGGACTGGTTTAATTGTGATGGACTGCAGACTGGACCTGGACTGGACTGATGTCAGTCCAGTTCATCAGTCTTTTGCAGTCCAGAGGACTTGTTAAGGTCATGCTTATTGCGAGGGAGGAATCGGAAAACATGCAGGTTTTCCAAAGAGGGACAAATGAGACTTGGCTTCAACTTATAAGAAGTTGCACCTTTCCTCTTGATTAGGGTTGTCTCTGATTTACTGGACTTGAATGCGAATGCACAGGTTATGCGCCAGGTTTCCATACTAGATGGCAAGTAAGGATGAAGATTCCAAGTAGTGCTTAACTAATCAATATTCAAACTGAATAGCTTGACCTAATGTGCAAGCTTATATACTAAGTACAAATGTTTCTACAATAATCTAGTAGAGTCTACAATGACTATTACTAATAGATGAGTAAGATAACTTGGGGATTGTGCGGGTTGCCCAAAGCCTAGAATATTCCACAGTGTTCTCTCCTATTTTCCTGAGTTGGACTTGTAGTACCTGATTGCTATTTCGGTTTACTAATCCTCATGATCCTTCCTATCGGTATTACCATGGTCATCCTGTGGGTTTTGCGATGTCAGAAGATCAGAGCATGACAGTATTTCCCCCTTAGTGCCAAGCCTTCGAGGCACGTGATCGTTCAATGTCTTGATTTGGTAATTTCTTGATTTTATTCCCAACCATCATCTTCCAGTGTCTATCTGTCATCTGTTCCTATGCCAGCCACTACCAACAAATCATCCAGTTTGAAAAAGACCGTTGTGGACCTTGAGGCTGAATTGGCCACCATGGAGGAGGAGGAGGCTGCTGAGGTGAGATGGAAACAGGAGGGTGAGGAGAAAAAGAAGAAGTTGGCAGAGTTGGCAGAGGCCAAGAAAGCTGAAGAGGCAGTGGTGGCAGCTGTCAGGGCAACACCAAATCCACACTGGGATCACGAGTATAGAAGGAGGGATGAAAGTTTTATGCGATGTGGTATTTATAGAATGGTTGGTTGACAAAGGCCCTTCTGCACACAAGATGATGGTGGGAATCCTAAGAGAACAAAACTGATGTGTCTCTTAGTATTTATTGGTTTATATACTAAGTTACAACTGTTGTACAATATTTGAATACTGTTTTTACGACGCGAGCATACAGTTGTGTACATATTCTAAATATAGGACACATGAGAATTATCCATCTCACGGTCGTGTTCATTGATAATTTAATGTTTTTTGGTGTAATACTATTGCGGAAAAATAAGAAAAATTATGATAGGTAACTGTACATGTTTCCTAACATTACCCAACATTACCCCCTTTTTATTCTTCGACTTCCAGGCGAGAGGTTGTGTGATAATCGGGTGCCGTGAAATTGTGATATGGTCGGAATTTCAAATTTTCGTACTCCACTCGTGCTATTCTTCGCAGTGCATTAGAATATTTTTGTAAAAATCACGTATAGCATCTCGTGCATTTTTACAATTATCCTCAGGTTCCCAGGAGTTATTTTCATCTGTATAGCCTTCCCATTTTACCAAGAATTCGAGTTTATTACGACGCAGCTGTGAATCGAGAATTTCTTCGACTATAAATTCAGGTTCACCTTCGATTTGAATAGGTGGTTGTGGAGTAGTTTGTTGTCCCGGTATAATAGGTGGTATGTAAGGTCGTATGCGAGAGACATTAATTGGCGCATCAATTTTAAATGATGACGGCAATTTTAGCTCTACTGCATTAGGCGAGATAATTTTAGAAATAGGATAGGGACCAATATGTTTCTCCATCAATTTCCTAGATGGGCATGTCATATGTAAATCCTTGGTATTAAGCCATACTTTATCTCCAATTTGGTACTTGGGAGCATTTGCACGCGAGCGATCAGCATAGTGCTTCATATCATCGCGTGCCTTAGATAATGCTGCTTCTGTTTTGATCTGTACATTTTTCATCTGCTGTACAAAATCTTCCACTGCTTGTATCTTCACATTCCTTCTCGGTTCAAATCCCATACGAGGGTTATACCCATAATTAGCATAAAAGGGTGATACCCAAGTAGACGACTGGAATTTATTATTGTATGAGAGTTCGGTGATTGCCAGCCATTCTGGCCAATCAGTTTGGCGATGATCGACAAACAACCTCAAATACTGCTCTAACTCCTGGTTCATTCGCTCTGTCTGCCCATCGGTTTGGGGATGATATGCCATAGATAATTAGTTTGAATACCCAAGGTTTTATTTAGTTCCTTCATGAATGCAGCTGCAAATTGGGGTCTGCAATCGGAAATGACTGTATTTGGTAATCCATGTAATTTCCACATGTGATCGCGATATAGGCGCACCAAACCTAAGGAACTCGTTTCTTGGGTTGTAGGAATAATGTGGACTTGTTTGGTGAAGCGATCACATACGACTAAAACAGAATCATAGCCTTGTGCTTCAGGAAGTCCAGTAATGAAATCTACCGAGATATCGATCCAGGGTCCTGTTGGGATCGGATTTGGCATTAATTTCCCAGCTGGCATTTCTGGATAAGATTTGCTGCGTTGACAAGTATCACAACCCTCCACATAATTCTGTACGAATTTAGAAATTCCTGGCCACCAATAATTCCTCATCACTAACTCCAGGGTTTTCCATCTGCCTGGGTGTCCGGATATGGAGGTATCATGATGTAATCAGACAATTTCCTTTCACAACTCAATGTCTTTTGGCACATACACCTTTCCTCTGAACAATATTAACCCTTGTTCATCACACC
>QLOK01003207.1:0-12426 GCA_003313805.1 Tricholoma flavovirens
TTTTCATAACTTGCCAACTGAAACTATTCATACATTTAATGACAAGTTTTCACAATGGTAGGGAAAGTTATTCAATCAATTAAGAGACAATTCTCATCACAATAAGTACTTATTCATCCTCCTCCTCATCACCTTTGAGTTCCCCATTGTCCTCGTTTCCAGCTTCAGGCTCGTCATCATACATGTCACCACCATTTAGAGACTCATCCATGTCACCATTTACAGACCCTTCATGACCATTGCCCCCTGTGTTATTTGAATTACTGAGTTCTTCAAGATATCCTGTTTACGTGCGTAAGCACGCTTGTTCTTAAGGCTAGACTTGATGAATTCTTCAATTGCCCATCCATGTGGGAATCACTTGAAATGCTCATGGCATTCTCGAGCCTAGGGGATTTGAGTGAAAGGGAATTTATAGAATATTAAAAATCAACGATGCACCACCCCAATGACCTGGGCAATAAGGTGCTTGGGTTGGTGGTGCCATTTGATTGCACAGTCAAGCCCAGCCTTGTTGACTGCATCTCGGACACAGTGCTGCAAATATTCAGATCAGAATGAGTGTAAAAAAAGAAAGGAACTTACCCAAAGGGCACCATATAACTCATTATCATCTTTGAGGCCCATTCTATCCTGAAGGTTGAACCCATTGCCAGCAGAGCCCTTCTCCGGCCGTGGTATCATTGATCCAACATTTTCTTTCATGATGTTGGCCTTACGCAAGGCCACATTCTCAGCTAAAAAGGTCAACATGGTATATCATGGCGGAGAGCAATTGTGCTCACCTGTAAGTTGTTTGATCTTGGCAGCAAAGACTTCTTCATTTGATTTTGCACCTATTGAAGTGAGACAATAAGTAAAAGTCTCAACAGAAAATAAGATACTCACTTCTGGGACTTTGTGTCTCGAGCAGCTCCTTCTTCGCTGTCTTGCTAATGGTGTTGTTGTCTTGCTTATTTGACTTCACATCTATTCAAGTGAGGTGCTAAGAACCTTAATGGAAACAGAATATGATACTAACCTGTAGTGCTGGGCTTCCCAACCACATTTGCTTTCATTTTCTGGCCACTAGTGGTCGACGCTAACTTTCCCTTTGCCGTTTGTTTGGACTTTGCTGCTGAAGCTTTAGCCATGACAGTAAGTTGAGGATGAGATGCAATAGAGGATGAGATACAATATCCTGTCCTTATATACCCAAGGAAAGGGATGTTCCACATCCAAGACACTGGGAATGGCCTGATGTTTGTAAAACAAAGGTCCACGAAATCAATACTGTCAGGGTTGAATTTAGTGAAAAATGGAGAGGAATGGCAACCGTGTACTGTCTTACAGCCGGACCTCAGGATGTTGCCAGGGGATGCCAGTGAAATGGTATTGTAAATTCACATATTTAGCAGAAGGAACTTGACGAAGAAGCACAGTGCTAGGTACTGTCGCTTACTGCCAGGGGCACCAGTGAAACGGTATTGTAAATTCACATGTTTAGCAGAAGGGACTTGACGAAGAAGCATGGTGATAGGTACTGTCGCTTACTGCTAGGGGGCGCCAGTGAAATGGTATTGTAAATTCACATGTTTAGTGGAAGGGACTTGACAAAGGAGCACAGTGCTAGGTACTGTCGCTTACTGCCAGGGGATGTCAGTGAAATGGTATCGTAAATTCACATATTTAGCAGAAGGGACTTAACGAAGAAGCACAGTGATAGGTACTGTCGCTTACTGCCAGGGGGTGCCAGTGAAACAGTATTGTAAATTCACATGTTTAGCAGAAAGGACTTGACAAAGAAGCATGGCGCTAGGTACTGTTGCTTACTGCCAGGGGACATCAGTGAAATGGCATTGTAAATTCACATATTTAGTGGAAGGGACTTGATGAAGAAGCACGGTGCTAGGTACTGTCACTTAGCATTGACTGGATCTTGCATTAAATGTTGGGTAACATACAACGCACAACTGTTAGCAGAAATGTTATAACTCATTGGACAGAGAGTGAGAAATTTAAATCCACAACCCACCATGACAACTCCAAGCTCCCATTCCTCGTATCTCACCACCGGTACCATTCGCAACTGCATCGTGTATGACATTGACAACATAAGCGAAGGCGAGGGTAATGGTGGAGAAAGTGTGACTGAACCTGACTCAGAACCACATGACGATGAGCAATGGGATATTGGGCCAGAGAATCAGCTTGGGCTGCCAGAAAATCAGCATTGGGGTGTTCACCTTTTGGATTGTGACGGTAGTGGGGAATCTAACAAAGAAGGTGAGTTCCTGTTCAACTGCAGAGATAATTTAGGTTGATGATTCAGCATAGGCAATGTCAAGTATGTGAATTCCAGTGTACAGGTGGACCCAGTTGCCAACAGCAGCGAAAGCAGAATAGCTGTTAATTGTTTCCCCAAATCAGAAGAAATGGTGAGCAGGATCTATTTGCTTACTTTCTTGGACTTAAAAATGGCTTCTAGGGCAATATTTCTATTAGGATCCACATAGAGGGCAGCCATCATGTCGGCCCAGTCTTCAACTTCAATTTCCAATGGAGTAAACAGGGAAGAGAGCGAGAGGATGCAGGCATTAGGGAGGGGCCAATGCCTGATTGCATGCGAGAGAAGTGCCAGAGACTAAGCACATAGATTGCCTTGTTGATTGTCAGCAGCAACATCCATCATGCTGTCCCAGTCCTGGGTGGCAAGAAATACCGAATAAATTTGCTTGATCCGATTGCTTGCCATTTCAGTGAACTTGTCATCCAAAAATTAGGTGTGATACTAAGAAAACACGAAGACCAACATACCTGACTTTACAGTATTGCTATCACATGAGGTGAGTCAAAGCTGCAGCTTACCAACCACAACTCCAGCTCAAAAGCTGGTTTGCCAATATTTGTATAGAAATTATTTACTTATATACATTATAAACGTAAATTAAATCTATTTTGCACGTATTTTGCAAGCCTGCTCACGAAGGGCAGTCATAACCGATTCGTTGCGCTTTTTATCCTCCTTCATCTCGACAGCTACACATAGATGATCTGCACTGAGCTCCAGCTGTTCTCCTGTGAGGCTGTCAGCTGCGTTCTCCATCCTCTTCATGACACCCAAGATAATGATTGCAGTTTCTTGATCATACCTGTGGTGAATTCGCTGCACGTATTTGCCGCAATGCTTGCCTTTCATGATGACAAGTAATCCATTGTCACAGGTCGGATGGGGGTACTTTGAAGAAACCCATGCTGGGTCTACCAATTCTGATGTATTGTACCTCACATGTTGAATACTTGGTTTTCCAGCAACCAATTCAAGAGTTATAGGCATCTCTTTGTCCTTGAAGTTCCCACCATTAATTATTACTTTTAGCTGGACACCAAGTAGTTGTGAGTCTAAAAGTGGGTGTTGTGGCAATGCTGGATGAGTGCTAGAACTTGAAACAGCTGTTGCGGGGATTAGGTCAGGGCTAGTGTTTGATGAAGGCAGTGGATTCCAGGAAGGAGTTGATGGTGTGGGCATGGGGGTTCAGGATGAAGGATTTCAAGCAGGCATTGACGAAGGAGCCCAATCAGGCATGGGAGTTGAATTGCCCAAGCTTGAGGGAGCAGAGGGTTGAAGTGTTTGGGTGTCCCGATGACCTTGATTAAGAGGAACGAAGAGCTTGCTTTGTGGCTTCTTGAAATCGAATAGCTTACATTGGGACCTATAACAATCATATATTCAGAAGGGACAACAAATACCCAAAATCCACATACTTGGCTTCTATGACATCATCATAATTGAGGACCACCATTTTATATGGGGAGGTGGGATCAAAATGTGTGGGCTGTGCTACAACGGAGAGACAGCTTTTGTTCCGTTGCTTGCAAAGCACAGTTTGACAACACCTTGATACCCCTTCATTGGATGTTCTAGCTTCGATACAAGTATGGTTGTGCCAATCCAGGGAATGGGGTTGTTGCAGAGTCGGTTTCCTGAGCCAGAGGATGACTGTGCATATGAGAAAGGTGGGGTAGCAGCTTTCAAGCAATTGATGTGAACTTCAATACTCTGAAGCCAGCATTAGTTCAAGGGCCGACTATTAAAAAATGGGCCAACCTTGATGTCGTGAATCTCAGTAGCATCATCTGAGCTACTTTCCACAGCTATATGGACAACGTTACTCCAGCCACCTTCAACCCATCTGCTCTGTCCCCGGAATTGCCCACCCATGACTTCAACGAAGTCTCCAGGATGAAATTCTTTGAGTAAGTCAGACAAAGAAACCTGCTTTGTACCCTCTTTCATCCAAAAATCTACTTTGGCAAAAGTATCTCCAACAACTTTGATGACACATTTCTGAGAAGAGCAACATTCCCAAACCACCTCCCCTTCTGCGAAATGCCATTCCGAGGGCCAGGGAAATGTAGCAGTGGTGAGGGCGGGGTGGTCAGCATGCCAATACAAATAGAGCAGTTGCATAGAGATATGGACAGGATTAGATGAGACTGAACGCAGGTCAAACGCCTTGAGGATAAGCCCATATTCAAATGTGTGTCCCTTGAAGCCGTAAACATGGGGTCCCAGGTGGACAGGGTCAGTCCCATAAATGCACTTGACGGCTAGTGGCTCGAATAAGTTGGGTTCTGGAAGGGTCAGACACTTTCTCTTTGAAAGAGAGGAGCCAGGATGGCGGGGGCCTGGCAGGCAAGGAACCAATAAAAGACTGACACCCCCCCAGTTCTCTACTGCTGCCACATAACCTATGTCCCCTTTGTATGTCCCTTTGTGCACCGACACCCAATCCCCCACAGCCAAGTTATTATTAGTATTGGAATCATGTTGACTGAGAACCTTTGTCCAATCTGCAAAATCAACCTGTTCCTGGATGATGTCCCTGCTGCAGTGAACTATGCCAGGAGAAAGTCACAGATGGCAAATTAGATCGTCGTTCATGGTTGTTTCTAAGTAGACCCAACTACGAATGGAATTACACATAAGCGCGGATCACAACTGGTGATGGGGCGCCACAGTTTGCAGAAGAAAGGACACTATCTCTTCTTCCATGCCTAACTGGTTGATTGCTTAAGATTTCGTCATGAGCAGATGAAGTCAAAGTGACTTACCCTGCAGCGAACCTTCCACAATGGGTATTCATGCAGCCCAGGTGATCTCGCAACTTGATCTATGGCGGTAGCAGCATAACTAGTCGACACGCTGTTGTTGTCAGTTGAAGGTGCACCCCACTGCGCTGCGCTGCGTGAATGTTCCAAAATCCTGGTTAAAAGCTCACCTAGTCTCTCCTGCCGATTGGGAAGATCCCTCCATGCAACATGGTCTGGAGGAGTGCTCTGATTGAGGCTATGGATCCTGTCATCAATGAAGTTGTCTGTATGATTTGCATCCATGAGTACTGCAGTAGATTATACTAGAAAATAGTACAAACTGGCATCCCATTCCTCACTCCCACTGTCCAAATCATCTCCACCATCCACCCCAGCCTCAATATCGACAAAGCGATGAATAGATCTGGGGACCTGAATTGAATGAGCATCATATATTCTGAAACTGAATAACTTGCTCTCGTACTTGGCTCATACTGACAATTGAGCGATGGTATCTGTACCTAGAATCACAATGCATCAGCTTCTCATTCAAGAAAATGTTGTGCAAGACCATAGTGTAGGCCTACAATATCTACCATCTATCCATAGTTCCACTAAGGTATAGGCCTACACTATGGTCTTGCACAACATTTTCTTGAATGAGAAGCTGATGCATTGTGATTCTAGGTACAGATATGTACCATCGCTCAATTGTCAGTATGAGCCAAGTACGAGAGCAAGTTATTCAGTTTCAGAATATATGATGCTCATTCAATTCAGGTCCCCAGATCTATTCATCGCTTTGTCGATATTGAGGCTGGGGTGGATGGTGGAGATGATTTGGACAGTGGGAGTGAGGAATGGGATGCCAGTTTGTACTATTTTCTAGTATAATATACTGCAGTACTCATGGACGCAAATCATACAGACAACTTCATTGATGACAGGATCCATAGCCTCGATCAGAGCACTCCTCCAGACCATGTTTCATGGAGGGATCTTCCCAATCGGCAGGAGGGACTAGATGAGCTTTTAACCAGGATTTTGGAACATTCACGCAGTGCAGTGCAGTGGGGTGCACCTTCAACTGACAACAACAGTGTGTCGACTAGTTATGCTGCTACCGCCATAGATCAAGTTGTGAGATCACCTGGGCTGCATGAATACCCATTGTGGAAGGTTCGCTGCAGGGTAAGTCACTTTGACTTCATCTGCTCATGACAAAATCTTAAGCAATCGACCAGTTACGATTGGCAGGAGGGACTGGGTGAACCTTTTTGGAATGTTTGTGCCATGCAGCGGGGTGCTCCTGCAACCAACAACAACACCGCATCAACTACTGCCACCATAGATCAAGTTGCGAGATCGCCTGGGTGGGTCAATAGCCACAATCAGAGCACACAACTTTCAACCAGTTCTGGGTAGCTCTGTTGCCCCTGCTGCAATCAGCTCATGGCCCATGGTCTTGGTCTGGCCTGTTTTTTTTTACCGATTCAGCTTCCGACTTTTTGTTCTTCTCAATGGTGAGGATTTGTGTTTCTGGTATTATTGGCGAAAGATAACGAAATCATCATTAGACTTATACACACTCAGGCTTTTTGTTGTGGTATAGTTTGCCTAGCTTAACCAATGCAGTCTCTTGATCTTGCAGATTTTGTGAGTTCTCTTCATCCCCTGTCTCATTTGCCCATCTTCATTGATTTCTATGGTTCATAATCAATGCTCTCCATCATGCTTGTCCCCACCATATATCAAAATGTACTGATGCTGCTACCCTCTGTCAAAGGATCCAGAAGGCTAAGACATTTTCCATCATGGTTTGGACCTTAATTCAACGTCTGTATCACAGCAAATCTATTCTCCCCCTTGCAACACGTTGACACCAGTACAATATATAAATGTCAACCATGTTCTCCACTCCTATGACAATCAATCCAGTATGGTTAAATGTCTCTGTGCATGCGGTTGCGACAATTGAGTAACTCACAGGACAGAATCACGTCATTTGCAGGGGCAAGGTCCATTACTCCTTGCCTCAAGCATTCTTTTACAGAGTCAATCATCGGTACAAAGTCGTGGCCAGGGTTCTCAGCCTTGATGGAAGTCCTCTCACCAACCTGCAAAGCAAGAGCTGATCGGACGCCTTGGCCGTCTTCGATGAGCCCTTGCTTCAAGGCCTGCATCTGCAAACAGCCCTCCTCCCATTGAGGAATTGGCAAGCCCAGTGGCTGACAATGTCCCATACCCACCCACTCAAGGCAGCCCAGTGCCGGACAATGTCCCATACCCATCTGTTCAAGGCAGCCCAGTGCCGGACAATGTCCCATACCCATCCGTTCAAGGTAGCCCACCGCCAATTTATTCTGACAATGGAGATTTCCCCATGGGTGAGGTGGTGTGGTGATCCGGACTTTTATTTATATTTGTTATAATTCAATTGTTTTACCTTCCGACTGGCCCTTAAAAGGGACCAGTCTTATGTAATTAATGGACATCTTTTTATACTTTTACTATACTACACAATAAATATACGTTATTCGTGTTCTGTAGTGTGAAGTCTCAAAAGACCCCCCACGACTCACAACACTTTCTTGAACACTACAACTCGTATAGAGTTATACTTGACATCGCCCCATCAGCGATTGTCATCAAACACGACCCTGATCTTCTCCCGCGAGGGAGAAAATTCTCGACGTGATCCGCGACGGAAGCATCTCCATCGCAAAAGGCCACAAGACCACATTGCAACTGTCCACTGCTTAGAATCGACCCCCTGCAACCAGAAGAATCAACCCGCATACAAGAATTTTTTTTTTCTCCATTGCTGAAGAACATTGAAAACGACCATGGCCCTCAAGGCCAAAAGGAGTAGAGCGAAGCCTGCTAGCAGGCAGTTCGCAGAAGAGGGGACGACACAATCGCCAGCCGGCTCTGGGTTTCCTGGGCGTCCCCCGGGAGAAGAGAGTCCGCTTTGGGCACTCGAGGCGCATACAGGCACCTCGAGAATGATTTCTTCCCTTCAGAAGGATCCCACACCCTTCGAAGCGCATACATCCGCTTCAAGGAGACTAGAATCGTCACCCGCCGGTATTAATAACCGCGAAGACACCGCAGACAGCGACGTCAACTCCAAAAAATCCTTCTCGTCGAAGAGTAGTCGACGAGATTATCAGTCCAGCCCCGGCCAACCCACCGGAAACACCCAACCCGTTGGATTGGGTGACTCAAGCCCTGGATTTAAAATTGATTGAATAACTCCAATCAATGGTCCACACGATAGTCGAGAGTACCAGACTCCTCGACTATTCACGGCACATTTGCAAACGACACTGGCAACCTCGCCAGTCTAAGCAGTCGACGCAGAGTCACGTCGGCCGTGGAGGAAACCCCGGCGGAGACGGGGACAGCTCTGACACGAGTGGAAGTAGTCCCGACTTGTCCTATCATGGAACGAGTGACGAATCCACCTTGCGGGAGATAAACCATCATATTCCGTTGGTGGACAATGAGAAGAAGTACAATTACTACCTTCCCAAATGTCCTGACTCGATGAGGAAGCCCCTCGCCGAGAAGATAAACAAGTACTGCAATGCAGGTTGGTGGCGCCCCGCTCGAGCCGAGCAGGCTGCACCCATGCTTGTCGTACCAAAGAAGAATGGGAAATTACGCACTGTGATAAACGCACAGAGACGTAACGATAACACGGTGAAGGATGTTACACTGTTTCCAGATCAAGACCTGATGAGGCTTGATGTCGCTCGAGCCACATTCCGCTCAAAGATCGACCTCTCGGACGCGTATAAGCAAGTCCGAGTGGAACCAGAGGATGTCTGGAAAACCGCCTTCTCGACGGTTCAGGGCATCTATGAGAGCCTAGTTATGCAACAAGGCAACTGTAACGCACCATCAACCTTCCAGCGGTTGATGAACTCCATATTCTGAGATTACATCGGAAGATTCATCCATGTGTACCTGGACGACATCTTCGTGTTTAGCGAAACAATCGAAGAACACCAGCAACATCTGGAGCTGGTGTTTAACAAGCTCCGAGAGCACTCTCTGTTCCTTCGAGCAGAGAAATGCGAACTCTTCGCTGAAAAGGTAGAGTGTCTCGGTCATATGATCGATGAACACGGCCTTCACGCCGACAGCGACAAGATGGCATGGATACGAGAGTGGAAGACACCTCGTAACTACCACGAGGTCCAAAGATTCCTTGGACTCGTGCAGTATCTGGCACATTTTTTGCCAGACATCAGCACGTTCACCAGCCCGCTGTCATCTATGACGAAAAACGGTCAAGCCTTCTATTGGTGACCGTTGCATGATCACTGCTTCCAGATGATAAAGAACATCTGCTGCACGACTCCAGTGCTGAAGCCGATAGACCATGAATCACCTGAACCTATTTGGGTGATCTGCGACGCTTCAGTCTTTGGGACTGGAGCGATGTATGGGCAGGGACCGGAATGGCAGACTTGTCGACCTGCCGGCTTCCTATCCAAGAAATTCTCAGACGCTCAAAGGAACTACAGGACCTTTGAGCATGAGACGATAGCCATACTTGAGGCTCTCCTCAAGTGGGAAGACAAACTAATCGGCAGACGTATTCATATTGTCACCGATCACCAGGCGCTGGAGTTTTTCCAAACCCAGCGTCGACTTTCTGCGAGGCAAACACGATGGATGGAATATCTATCGCATTTCGACTTTGACATTCGATATGTCAAAGGTAAACTGAACAAAGTAGCGGACGCTCTGTCCCGCTACTACCAGTTCAACTCTTGGGATGATGCCCCCCTAGTCCAGCACTACGTCTTCGCAGACGTACGCCTCAATCCAAACCACGAGGATCTCCTGTGGGACAGACACCTCGAGCTGAAGAATCGAGTGATTGAGAATCGATCCGCCGCATCTCAGAAGCGACGGAGTGGTGAACAACTAAGGGCTCTCCAAGAAAGGATCGAAGAGCGGGAAAGTGCTGCTCTACGTATGAGCGCGAGCATGGAAGGGGAAGATTCCCCTCCTCCCAATAACAACGACAGATCGAAGGATGACCCTTCAATCTTTGAATCTCAATCGAGAGGTCCCGATCTCCAGAAATACATGATGGAGCGGGACCCCATGCACGACGATATCCGTAAAGGGTATATCGTCGACCGTGTTTTCAAGAAGATCCTTGAAAAACCTGAGGATCACTCGGGCTTCGAAATCCGAGACGGCTTCATATGGATGAAGAACCGAGGTGGGGAGGAAGTCTTGTGTGTTCCCTCCACCAATTCTAAAGGTACGACCTTACATGGTCGTATCATTGAGCAAGCCCATACGATCATAGGGCATTTCGGCCCTTTGAAGATGTCGGAATACATACGTCGTTGGTATTGGTGGCCTCGACTTCAATACGAGGTCGAGACTTTCTGCAACTCGTGCGAACGGTGCGTTTGCTCGAAAGGGGAATATCGCTCGCCTCGCAGCAAGCTGCACTCTCTACCAATGCCTGCCCGACCATGGGAGTCCATAGGAATGGATTTCATCGGACCGTTTCCCGAATCCGAAGGGCGAGACTACCTCTGGGTAGTTATATGTCGTCTATCCTCAATGGTTCATTTGATCCCATTGAACACGACGACGACAGCAACCGAGTTATCTCCTTTATTCATAAAGGAGATCATCCGTCTTCACGGACTCCCAAAATCGATCGTTTGTGATCGAGACTCGAAGTTCACGTCCAAATGGTGGCGCGAAGTGCATCGTATCTTGGACATCAAGCTGTTGATGTCCACATCGTTCCACCCGCAAACGGATGGAATCACTGAGAGGGCGAATCGTTCGATCGCTCAAATCCTACGTGCGTTTATTTCATCCAACCAAAGGGATTGGGTGAAACTGCTACCATTGGTAGAGTTCGCCATAAACTCTACCATCAACAGAGCAACGGGTATGGCCCCGTTCGAGATATGCAGTGGGATCCTGCCTCAAATGATGCATAATCTTCCACGGGTGGATTGTATTCCGCCAGGGGTGCACACATTCGCCATGAATGCCCTCCACAACATGGCAATCACTCATGATTGCATTATCGCTGAACAAGTGTTTCAGCGATACTACACTAACAAGCATCGGCGCCAGGAGCCCGATGTCAGACAGGGACAACTTGTGTACCTGTCGACGAAAAACTTGGCCCTGCCCAAAGGACGGGCCAGTAAACTTCTACCTAAGTTTGTAGGTCCTTACAAGGTCCTACGAGCTCTGCCCGAATCATCCAACTACGAGTTGGAACTCCCAGAAGAGCTGAAGCGCAGGCGAATCCACCCGCGCTTCCATGTGAGCCTTCTCAGGCCACATCACCCCAACGACGATGCTCTGTTTCCCAACAGGCGTACCCCCGAAGCATACGACTTTGGTGCACCTGATGACACCGAATGGTATGTGGAAGAGATTACGGCCCACAGATGGGTAGGCTGTAACATTGAATTCGAAGTAAAGTGGAGTCTAGGCGACACCACTTGGGAGCCCTTAGCGAACTGCAATGAGCTTGCAGCTCTGGACTCATATCTGTTGCTGATGGGCGTCAGCGACTGGAGAAACCTCCAACGGCGCACAGCGGGCACTGCGCGCGGGAGGAAATGAGTGGGGAAGGGCCTGGGCCCTTCCGAGTCAGCTGGGACACAACACACGTGAGCCCACAGCTGACTCAGGTTTCGAAACTCCGCAACTGTATACAAACACCGCGGAGTTCCAAAATTTTTCTTTTCTTTTCCCATCGCTCTGGTATTCACCATGGCGACCCAACACAACGCAGACGACCCCATGGGGGACGACGAAAACCAAAACCACTTTCAGCGTGCACGTGAGATCGACCCTGGGGGTCGATCTCGAAGGGGGAAGGAGAAGAGGAGAAGGTCCGAGCCACCCAGCTCGGACAGCGAAGAAGATAGGAGAAGAGCCCCTCGTTCACCAAGCCCTGGCGAACTATGAGCTCGGGCGCGAGTCAACAGACAGAGCGCCCGAGGAGAACGACAGAGGAGAGACGGTGTAGGCACCAGTGCCTATACCACCAGCTCGTGGCGCAGCGACGAGCACGGCAACCTCGTTCATCGAGGTCAATGCAGCGTGTGTTGAGACTACGCGCTACATGTCTACGGGCATGCCCTAGACGATGACCCTGACTTCTTCGACGCGAGGGACCGTCGAGACAATGACATGACCTGCTCTTTGAAGGTCAAGTACGACAAAACCTTCGACGAATACGATGAAGATATTTTGAGACTCAAGGGCACCATCCGGGACCTTGAGGACGAACTAGACCACGCCAAGGGTCTGTTAGATGACCGAAGGACGAAGAGGCCTCGC
>QLOK01003208.1:0-18587 GCA_003313805.1 Tricholoma flavovirens
CTGCAGTTGAAAGGCTATTGAGCCTGGAAGTTTACTGGCATGTAAATATGCGGCCACATTGATTAACGAGATGGGAGGAGGTGTTAGGCGAGGAGATTTGGGGATAGGTGTAGGAATTGGGTCAGGAATAGATTTGGGAATCCGATTGGGAATAAGGGATGGTGAGTTCACAGAAGATTGAGGCAATGAATTAGCCTTCAAGGTAGACGTCGGGGGTGCGAGACCTCTATGTTCGGTCGAATGGAAAGAGATTTGGTTAGAAGACCAGTCAATCAATGGATTGTATTGCTTCAACCAATTGTATCCTAAAACGGCGGAGCAGGAAGAGTCTAGCGGGGTTACATAAAATGTCAGATTGAACTTTTCACTGCAAGGAAAGGTTACTAGGAGATGGGCTGTCTGTGTAATGGTAGTTTTACAAGACCCATTGAAAGTCGGAGGCCGATCGGAGAAACTGAAGTAGTGGGGATGTTGTGTTCAGTGGCAAATGTAGAGTCGATGAAACAATGGGAGGATCCATAATCAATTAGAGTTTGGGTAAGCAGGGAGCAAATTGATGTTAATGAAAGTGTAATGATTAGGGAGTCGGGATCCAAAAGAGCAGAAGCATTGAGCCTAATGAAGTTAGCTACGCGGGTAAGGTCAATGCAATCCTCAGTCCGTGTAGCATATCTCTGAGGATTGCAGACTATTTTTTTGAGTCCGTAGTTTCGGCCTTTGACTCGGGGGCCAAAACGTTAGCCAATCGTGCTTTTGCTACTTTTGACTTTGGACAATCATGAGCAACATGTCCTTTATCTCCGCAGTAAAGGCAGAGTCCTTCTTTCATGCAGCGATCTCTTTTGTCACCAGTGAGTTTGCCGTTTTTTCCGAGTTTATCAGAGATAGAGTTTTTGGGTATATTTCTAATAATGTGCGAGGGTCAGGAAATGGAAGGAGCAGGATGGTGGTAGACTGGAGAGTTATATGGGGGTTGTGGCTGATGGGTTTTGCTGGAATCCTTTTTATTCAGGTGTCTGACATTGACCATGTTTCGAGATTCCAAATGTGATTCTTCCTCTTGCATCCAATAGATGTTGTCGGCATCTTGGGCCTTTAGACGCAAGGCTGCAAGGGTGTCTGGTTTACCCCCACGAAGTACTTCAATGCGGAGTCGAAGTGGAAGTCCGCGGTAGTACCAATCGCGGAGTGCCGATTCATTCCAGCTGACTCGTGAGGCTAGTTCCCAAAAGTCTATATTGTATTTTACAATACGGGTCATTTTCTTCATAGAGAGTTCATTGAGGGCTTTCTCTGCATCCCCAACTGGGTCGTGGGGACCGAAATTGCCTTCTAGCTCACCCAGGAATGCTTGATAATTCCACATCCAGTGGGTGGAGTTCGTAGGGCCGTTAAGTCCTGGTTCAAACCAGCTAAGAGCTGATCCTTTGAGATAAGAAAGGATGAAGAGAATCCTTTTCTCATTGGATGCGAAGACTTGGGGCCGATCCCTAAAGTGAAGGTTACAAGAAACTAGGAAGTCCCGTAGTCTCTTGGGGTTAGAGCCGTCGAATGTATCTGGCTCTCGAACCTTTATCTTTTTGGGTTTGGGTGCGGAGTTCCGGCGCAAATCCCTAAGGCTGCCTGAAAGCTCAAAGAGAGCTTGGACAAACCTATCGCCAGGATCCGTTGATGATGAACTACTACTACCATCATCACCATCGTCAGGACCTGGGCCATCTCCTGGAATGGGAGGGTCACCAGGGCCATGATCATAATCAGGAGGATCAAAAGGATTACGATCGTCATCGTTAGGAGGGTCGGGAGGTATGGGTGGAGAATCGTGAGGACCGCTAGGGTCCGAATGATGATCGTCATGGGATGGGTCCACATACTCTAATGGTGTAGGGGATCGGGAACGTGGCGGAGGTTCATTAGTTCCCTGATTATTATTGGTGGACATTAAATTAGCACTAATTGATGGAGCACCTTCGCCAACTTGATGAAAGATGTTAGAGGGTCGTGAGGTTTATCCAAACGTAGATGATAGTCTTGGGGGACTAAGAATAGAACAGCGAATCACAGAAATTCCGTGGATCACGCCTGCACATCGGGAATTCTGAGTGGTCCATTTTCGAGTTGTAGTCTGGGTGGTGGTCATGAGTAACAATGAAGTGTGAATTCAAATATACTGTTAAGAACTGAGACTGAAAGGGATTTCGTGCGGGAACTGATTGGAAGTCCAGAGGGGTATCGAAAAGAACTTGGCTTCAACTTTTAAGAAGTTGTGCCCTTCGCTTGTTACGGTGTTCTAATTTACTGGAGGATGATCAGGAATTCAAGTAGGGGACCGATTGGAAGTCCGAAGACAAAAGACAAGAGGGTGAATAATGTATGAATAACGTATGATATTCGAATTGCAGAATACAAACGAAATATCTAAGTTTAAATACTAATATTAAATCCGAGATCAGAGACTGAGGTAAGAGCTATGTATGTTAGCTGTGGTTGGCAGTACGGGCGGTACCCGAGGTAATTACTCGAGGTAAAATCCTATGAGTAACTACAGTAACTATGTACAAAGTCTACACTATGCACTGGAATGGAATCTGATCAATCTCAACAAATATCGGAGTTTGGAGTGGTGTTCCATCGGAAGTCCAAGTCGGGTGGAATGGAACGTAACAAGTATACTCATTATGGCCTTTCACGGTCAGTTGTTTTGAGTAGTTACCGAATTGGGTAGTCAAAGAAATGGTCCCGAGTCAGCTGAAGAACTTTGTTAGGTTTTATTTTTAGCCACTATGTCATGGGTGATGACATTACTTCCAGTTCCATTAAACCTGTTCCCATGCTGGAAGAGAAAGTTGATGCTCTCGCTATGCAGCATTCTCAACTAGTAAATTTCATTACTCTCCAAAATCCTATTCAATTGGTACCCACAGTGGAGGAAGAGGTGGATGAATTCTTATCTCATCATGAAGAAGAGTTGGCAAGGAGTGCCGGAGACAGCAAAGTCTGCTTACCTAAATTTGCACTGCCACAATTATTTGATGGAACAACGAAGGATACTAAATCCTTTATTAGATCTATTATATTATATATTAAAGGTCACGAACCTGAATTCAGAACAACTGAATCCAAGATCATGTTTGCACTTTCATATATGCAAGGGGGCAAGGACCAATTTTGGAGGAATGAAGCCATCAATCAAATAGTGCAGGGTCACAAGCCATTTAAGAGTTTTCAAGATTTTCTTGAAAAATTGGAAGCTCAATTCAGTGATCCTAATCTGAAGGTGACTGCAGTAGGGAAGTTGAAGACCATGCAGCAAGGGTCTTCTTTGGCTGATGAATTTATTTTGCAATTTAAAGCTGAAGCTTCACAAACCAATTTAGGTGATGCTGCATTGATTGAATATTTGAAGGCAGGACTCAATCCATCCTTGTTCAAGTCAATATATCGATTACCAGTTATGCCTTCTACGTTGGAGCAGTGGTATGAATGGGCATTCAAGCTTGATTGGCAATATCGCCAAGAGCAAGCAGAGTCAAAATTGCTACACCCACACACAGGTTCTAAATTTGGAAGATCATTGGGGGGAAGTTACAAAAAAGAAAAAGCATCAATTGTACAGGAGATGAAGGCACAGCCACTGGCCATGGCAGTGACACTTCCCAATCAGTCAAGAATTAGTCAGCCTGCATCAGATGCAATGAATGTTGATCATGCAGGGAGACATCCCCCAATCAAATGTTTCATTTGCAGAAAATTGGGTCATACAGCTAGGTATTGCAGAGAAAAGAGGGAGATCTGAGAAGTGACTACTGAAGAGCAGAATTTTCCCAAGCAGTCCCAGTGAAGGTTTCCCCATTGGAGACTCATAATCAATATGATGTATTAATGATGGAGGAAACCAATGATTCACATCCCTGCCCAATTGATCCTATGATTGTGACCTATTACATCCTCAATTTCATTTCTAAACTACATAAACGAGCTAGGGTTAGGATCAAAGCACATCATCAATCTAAAAATAGCCAAACTCGGAAAGTTCTGAAAACTGTTATCTGATCAGCTCATGTTGAATGCAAAGTAATGATGACAGTAGGGTTGAAGACTGTTGACACTCATGCAATGGTAGATGTTGAGGCATTGTTAGACAGTGGTGCTACAGGTTTATTTATAAATTGTGCATTAGTCCATAGCAATGGAATTCACATGTGTACACTGGAGCAACCTGTGATTGTGTACAACATCAATGGAACAGTGAATAAGGGAGGAAGTATTACTGAAGAGGTGACATTGGTTATGTCTTACCAGGGTCACAAAGAGAGAGCCATATTTGAAGTGTGCAACCTTGGAAAGACTAATCTAATAATAGGATACAACTGGTTACATAAGCACAACCCTAGTGTTGATTGGAAAACTGGGGAGGTGAAAATGAACCATTGTCCTAGAGAATGCAATGTGTTTATCAGGCAATTGAAGAAAGAGAAGAAGGTGAAGAGAGAGAAGAATAGTATGGGGAAGTATTCAGTCATGGTAGAGGAGGTTCCTAATGAAATAATGCCCAATGGGGAGAAACTGATCACGATCGAGAAAAATGATCCAAATGATCTATTTTGGTCTATTCATGGAGGGCAATCATGGAATCCAAATCCCCTGAAGATTGATAAATCAGTGGAAGAGTTGGTACCTGAGAAATATCATAAATATTTGTCAGTGTTCCAGAAAAAGGAATCAGAAAGAATGCTGAGGAGAAAACCATGGGATCATGGAATTGAGATGAAGCTGGGATTTGTGCTGAAGAAGTCTAAAGTCTATCTGTTATCACCACAGGAACAAGTGGAAGTTGATGATTTCATTAACAAGCAGTTGAGGAAAGGTTACATACATACATCTAAATCCCTGCAAACTTCACCAATATTCTTTATTCTGAAAAAAGCTTTGAAGAAGTGCATGTGTACCGACTACTGCTATTTAAACGAGTGGACAGTTAAAAATTCATATCCCCTACTGTTAATTTTTGAGATCATCAATAAAGTTGGAAAGGCAAAGAGATTTACAAAATTGGATCTACAATGGGGTTACAACAATGTATGCATTAAAGAAGGAGACAAGTGGAAAGCCGCTTTTGCTATGCATCGCAGATCATTTGAACCATTAGTCATGTTTTTTGGGATGACTAATAGTCTGCCCACCTTTCAGAATATGACAAGTTTTAAATGTGCCTCTGGCACATGTTGCTCACTGCTGAGTCATTATATATATGTATGCAGTCCTATATACATGGCTCGCATTGCTTGCCTTCTGCCTCCAGCACTTTTCTCCAGCTTGTTGGGGTGCTCTGCCCCCAAACCCCTGGTTGCATCCTACTACTTTACTCAATTCTTCAACACACCCAGGGACCTTTGGCCCCTGGGTGTGTGTGGAAGTGGGGACATGAGTGTGTAAGTGTGTACCATGTGTACCTATATATATTATACATTATATACAACATCAAGTTGTTATATACATTAATCAATCAGTACTTCATTATATACAATATTTTTTGTCATTGCCATTTCACTTTCACTGTCCCATGTCACTTTGATGTTGTGCACAGACTGAACATGTGATATCCCCACATAGAACTGCCCATGTGTAAACACAGCACTCCTAAAATCCAATCCAACATGCTGAACTGACTGCCCCTGTGCTTTGTTGATAGTCATTGAAAAGCAAAGCTGTACTGGAAACTGCAGTTGAGACAGTGTAAAGGGCAGTTGACCTTCAATTGGTTGCAGTCGCATCCATGGAATAAACACCTTTTCTCCAGCATGATCTCCTGTGATCAATCGAATTTCCAACACTTGGTTTCTGATCTGTGTCAATATCCCCCTAGTTCCATCGCACACTCCTCCAGCCATGTTAAGATTCTGCAGCACCATCACTGGACATCCAACTTTGAGATCCAAGTGTGCCAAAGGTGGACCTGAGCAGTTGATTGAATTCAGATATTCCACAGGATACAGAAGTTCCCCATTTTCATTGTTCCAAATAGAGTCTGCACTGTGAAACACATGCTCCTGTCCAGGAAATTTCGAGAGAATGTGATAATTCAAATTGTCCACATTATCATTCTTGCTTGCCAGAATCACCTGTTGTGAGAAGTACTGATCTGAATGGTTGGCATGATCATAGATTCCAGGATAGATAGTGTCGATAAGTGAATCAACAGTGTTTTCAGGACATTTGAAATGATCAGGGAGAGTGATGTTCCCAAGCTCATCTGTATGACCACCTTTTCCAACTTCCAATTGCCACTTTGCAAATTCAAGCTCTTGGAGATCATTTGTGTCCAAATGCATATTTTTTCTCAGGTGAAGCACCTTGATATGTTGCCAGAGAATAGAGCACTGCAATGAAGCACCAACAATTTGAGGCTGAGACCCCCTTTCAATCACAGGCAAATCTGGTGAAAGTCACCACCAAAAACCACAGGCAGCCCACCTGATGGTTTATCAGATTGAAGAATGTCTTTTAGACTGCAGTTGACAGCTTCATGAAGATGTAGATGCTGCATGAGGGCCTCATCCCAAATAATCAACTCTGTTTGCTGCAGCAGCTGTGATGAATCAATCCTCTGGCAATGGTGCAGGTCGAAGCCTCATTGATGATCAGAGGAATCTGGAGGCAGGAATGGGAAGTCCGACCACCTGGAAGCAAGAGTGCAGCTATTCCAGAGGATGCCATGCAAAGAACAATGTTTCCCTGAGAATGAAGGTGATAGCTGAGAGTGGAGTACACAAAGGTTTTGCCTGTACCACCAGGTCCATGAAGAAAGAAAGTCTGGCCAGTCTTGTTGTTGACTGCATGCATGATCTCATCAAAGGCAGCCATCTGGTCTTGGTTGAAAGTGTCCTGATTCCTTGCTGCCAACTCTGCCTGCTCTACTGCATCATATCTGCGCTGCTCTGCAATCAAATGGTTTCCAATGTTGGCTTCCCAATCCTGAGTGATCTGAGGCATGTATTTGAAATCCTTCTCAAGAGATTTTCCAGAGACCAACAGAAGTTGATTGATCAAATAGAGGCCATAGTCCTGAATGTCATCATCTGTTGGATTGAGGTGGATATTGTTGTGCTGAAGGTGATACTGCAAGTCATCACAAATGTGTGGCCAGCATGTGTTCCAAAGCTGTGCAGGATTTGAGGGGGCACAGTCACGAAGAATGGTGACAAAGAGATGATGGAGCTGACGACCCAAAAGTCCATGTGCCAGACATGCCTCTCTGAATGAGGGAGCCATATTGCCCTGAAAAGTACAAAGGTCCTCATATGATGTTGCACCCTTGACAGCTGTGAGAAGGAGCTGGAGATAGAAGCGTTCACTGGCAGTAGGAGGAACATAGAACATCCTTCCAATAGCAAATCCTCTCTGTCTTGGCTTCCACTTGTGGGGTTTCTTTTCCTCCACAAATTTGGAGGGAAAGTCCTGATAAAAGATATCCCGTGCAAGCTCTGGATACTCCTGGTTTGCTTTGAAATAGGCAGTGAGGGTAGTGTCACGTCCCGCTGCATTCTGGACAACCTCCTGGATAGTCTGCTGACCATTCTGATTCCAAGTGACATACTGCTGGCCAGGAAGGTGGACCTGAAGTTGTACAACATTTGGAGATGCACAATGCATGGGGAAATGGAAAAGACGCCAAACACTTTTGCAAGCAGAAATATAGCAAGCATCCAGATATTGTTTGACTTCATCATTGCAAGTCCCAAACTGCATGGTGATGTGATCATGGCCCTTGTAGACATACTTGTAGATGTATTTGATGGCCTTGATAGAAGCGATGGACTCAACGTTGATGTGGCAATGGTACTTCCAGATGAGATATGCACAGTAAGTGACCACCCCGCGATTGTCGACCTGCTTTCCCCGAACCTAATGTGTGCATCCAGTGTCCCGATGTCTTGTAGAAGCATAAGAATCCTCAGAAACAGTGGTCTGATCCCTGAAAGGCTTTGGAAAGATTTTGGAGCATCTTCCATTTTGCATGCAGGGAGCATTGGGATTTTCAGCACCACATGGCTTGTGGACCATGAACTTCTTGACCAGCTCGAGCAGCTCTGGATTGTCCTCTGGAAACTATGAAGAAAGAAGGCTGTCCATCTGATCTGGGGTGCGGAGCTTGGATTCTTGATTGAGAAAGATGATACAATGCATGTGAGGAAGGCCATGTTTCTGAAACTCGATAGTGAAGATATAGCCAACAGCCTTTCAAAAAATGCCAGCCTCGATATCCTTTATGAGATCCTTCTGCTTTGCATAGAATGCACATACAGCCAAATCTGGGCAATCAGCTGCAGTTTGACCTTCCTCAAGAGCATCCTGAATCTCTGGCCATGTTGGATTTGCAGTCATGGTGAGAAAGAGATCTCCACCTTTGAAATGACGATTGATGGCCAATGCATCCTGGAGAGGCTGCTTATTATGATGTGTGCTTCCTGCAAACGAAGATGGGAGGATGATCCTTTGACTGAGAGACTCTGTATCTGCATCGACATTTGCAGCCACCACATCTGCCAGGCCAACATAAACTTCACCACGAATAGTGTCCTGATTCATCATAATGAAGCACAAACGATCCTGCTTCTGAAGTTTCCCAGTGGTCACAAATAAACTCCTGAAAAAGCTTTCCACTCAAAAAGATATGCTGTGGCTCAACCATGGGTGGTCGAGGGTGGAGGCGATAGCAATAGAACTCTGATCTGGAGACATGTTTGTGACTTCTTGGACCATGACCATCTTGGTTGTTGATATTGGCAGCTGTGTACTCAATCTGTGGATGCCATTGGAGTTGGCCAGTAGGAAACAACATGACATAGTGAAGGGCAGGATACAGCGGATGGACATCAGTGATACACTGAAGAGGAGGGCCATGCTTGCAGTAGATAACAATGTCATGTGTTGTTTCTGGCTGATCACCATCACCTGGAAGAATGATAGTGATCTCATTGTTGGTGGCATCAGGAAGGTTGTAGCAGCAACAGTCACAGGATTGATCAAAGCACAGAGCTATCTTGCACTGCTGTTCTGGAGGCATGTTCCTGGTGAGCTCATAGGCCTGCTTATACATCTGAACTGCAGGATGGCAATGATAGAGCATGTCCTGAAGGGTACACAAGGTGTGGCGATCCAGATGAGTGTTCCAGGAATTGGCCATCCGAAAGTTCAGAGCATCGGCTGGATTATAAATGTACATCTGAGCATAACCAGGTGGTTCTCCCTCTGCTGGAAGCAGAAAGCCGATATTGTGGGACAGCTCTCCGTGCAATTTGAAGATGTAGGGACCAAAACCATCATTGGCAGCCTCTTCACCATTGTTGACCGATTCATCTATCTTGCGCCCAATGGAAGTCATGGCCAGAGCATTGTTGTAGGTGCAGATGTGATTACGAAATGACTTTCCAATGATATCCTGTGCAGTGAGCAATTAGAGAAGCTCAGGTGGAACTAGATGGAGAGGTGGCAATGTGATCTTTCCACTGAGGCAGCACATGCTGAATCTAGGATTTCTATTTGAGGAAGCTGTAAGACGTTCAGCCATCCAGTGCAAAGCATTGGCAATTATGACACTAGACATCCTTCCTTCCCAGATTATGAACTGGCCAATCAGGACTAAACAGGCAGTGAGCAGGAGGCAAAAGAACGGCAGGAACAGGTGCAGGATGAACATTTTGAGGTATCTTGAATAATAAGGTCAGTCAGTCAGTCAGTCAAAAAATCACACAAAAGATCTGGGCATACATGTGGAGGGTTATTGGCAACAGGGACAACAGGTGCAGGAACAGGAGGAACAGGTGCAGGAGGATTAAACACAGGAGGTGGTGGTGGTGGTGGTGGAATAAACTATATTGTAAACTGCAGTCAGTCAAAAATCAGGAGATAATAAAAATTTCTGCATACATGAGGAACATTGGCCACAGGAACAGGAGGACCAAAAACAGGAGGAAGAGGCTGTATCAATTACATTGTCAGTTGACAGCATGTTTCATCTGAGGAATGGAGCAACATACAGCTGCAGCTGGATAAAGAGGTGGAAGAGCAGCATACTGTGCAGCAAGAGCTGCAAAAGGCATTGGAGCAGCAACAGGTGGAGGGTTTGGAAGGCCTCTACCATGCCCCCTTCCTCTTCCCCTGCCTCTCCCAGGCTGAGGAAGTGGAGGAAGTGCAGCCAGCTGCTGTGCCAAATGAGGAGGAAGATGGTTGTAATGAGGAGGTGGAGGAGCAAGGAATGGATCATCATTGATTCCATTTGGAACAGGATTGTGTGGTGGTGGTGGTGGTGGTGGTGGCAACTGTAGCTGAGTGATGCACATCATGCGAATGTGATGTGGAGTGCAGTGATGAGATGGACTATCCAAAGTCCGTTGGTCACATTTGTTTTGCTGTGCAGCTCTTCTGACACGCTGAGGAGTGTTGGGTGGAGTCCTATCCCTGCCAAAATTCAGGTAAAGACAAAATATAATTGATCAGGACATGAAATACATACATGATGAATGAATGCAGCACAGAAAGTCCAAAAGATGGGAGGGAAGGGGAGCTCTTTCACAGCAGCAGAAATGTGAGATGGTTGAAGGAAGGTGTGAAATTGGTGTGAACAGTGGCAGTTGAAAGTGGAGCTACTTCCAATGAAGGAAGGGGAGGCAACTGTAAACCTGCCAGCCCGAGGTCCAAATAACAACTGGCAGACACCCTTTTTGTTGAAAAAAGGGAAGCCAGGGAGGCAGGACTTCACAGGGCTTCACCCAAAAACACCCCCACAGGAAAAGAGCTCAGAAAGAAGAGGAAAAACCCAGCAAAGACTGTGAAAAACAGTGCAATTAGCCGAGGACACAGAGAACACAGCTTAGTCATATTATTAGTCATGAGATTCACATGGCCAATTTGGTTCCCACCCAGCCACCACATGACCATCCTCCCTTTATTATAGATGAATGATATTCTAAAAGAAGAAATTGATTGAAGTGTGGTAATCATATTCATTGACGACATTCTGATATTCATGGAAAGTGATGAAGGGCATGAAGAAATAGTACAAGCAGTGTTGCAGAAGTTGAAGGAGAATGATCTATTTCTGAAAGCGGAGAAGTGTACTTTTGATGTGACAGAGATTGAATTCCTTGGATTGATCATTGGCCCCGATGGAATCAAAATGGATCTGATCAAAGTAGAAGCTATTATGTCATGGCCCACCCCTAAATGGGTCAAAGATGTACAAGCATTCTTGGGTCTTGCAAACTTCTATCATCTATTCATACACAATCTTATGAGAAAGGATGTAGTATGGAAATGGGGACAAATTCAGCAATGAATGTTTGAAGAATTGAAGAGGAAATTTGTGGAAGGTCCCATATTAGTACCTGTAGATTTTACCTGACCACTCAGGGTAGAATCTGATGCATAGGAACTATGATGTGCATGATAAAGAAATGTTGGGAATAATCCAAGCATTAGAGGCATGGAGACATTATTTGGAAGGAGCAAAGGAAGAATTGGAGATTTGGATGGATCATTCAAACCTTCAATACTTCATGTCTGCCAAGAAATTAAATTGCCATCAAGCATGTTGGGCATTATTTTTATCACACTTTAATTTCCACTTAATTCACAAACCGGGAAGCTTGATGAAGAAAGCTGACATGTTGTCACAGAGACCCTATCATAAAAAGGGGGTGAAGAATGACAACAAAGACATCACATTGTTGAAAAAAACCAGAATACTTCCATATATGTGCCATGCACCAAGGTCATCTATTAATAGATGGTTCCAAAAAAGAAATGTTATCTAAAATTCAGAACTGTACTAACATGGATGAAGAGGTAGTCAAAGCAGTAAAGGAAATGAAAGGAGAGAAGAAAAAGACTATTAAATGAGAAGAGTGGTGTGAGGAACAAGGGCTAATATTGTTCAGAGGAAAGGTGTATGTGCCAAAGGACATTGAGTTGCAAAAGGAAATTATCCACTTACATCATAACACTTCCTTATCCAGACATCCAGGCAGGTGGAAAACACTGGAACTAGTAATGAGAAATTATTGGTGGCCAGGAATTGCAAAATTCATACTGTGATATGTGGATGGTTGTGATACTTGCCAACGCAGCAAATCCTATCCAGAAATGCCAGCAGGGAAATTAATGCTGAACCCAATCCCAACAGGACCCTGGATCAATATCTCGGTAGAGTTCATTACTGATCTTCCCGAGGCACAAGGCTACAATTCTATTTTGGTCATATGCAATTGCTTCACCAAACAGGTCCATATTATTCCTACAACCAAGGAAATGAGTTCCTTAGGCTTGGCATGCTTATATCACCATCACATTACATGGGTTACCAACCACCATAATTTCCGATCGCAGACCACAATTTGCAGCTGCCTTTATGAGAGAACCTAATAAAATCTTGGGTACTCGAACCAAATTATCTATGGCATATCATCCCCAAACAGATGGGCAAACCAAGCGAATGAACCAGGAATTGGAGCAGTATTTGAGGTTGTTTGTTGATCACCGCTGATAAGACCACCATGTATCTAGTACTCGGAAAACACCCTATAGTTTTCGCATTGCACATAGGAACATCTACAAACATTTTGATCGAACTTTGAATGCATTCTTGAGTAATATAGAGTGATATTGAGCCATTCAAAAGTCTTTGTACTTGACTTCGAACATTTGCAGGAGCACACACATGTTGTATGACCATCTACAACCATCATTCGACAAATATTGATCACATTTCAAACATTTGAATGACCTCGAACAACTTCAAAGAACCTCAAAAATCTTCGAACGAACTTCAAACATACTTCATGCACCTTGGCAGCTATTATCTCATCATTGGACACTCATACCACACCCCTGCACCTTGTGACATCGTTTGACAAGCCTATCGCATGGAGAACAATAGATACGATTGTTATTTGAAGGTCATGAGAAGTATTTTCAGATATTTCAAACTCCTCAAAGGCAACACGAGTATGTACCTTTTGATTTCACTTTGTTTACCTCCTTTTCGCATCAATTTGTCATTTACCCATAGTTATTAGCCCCTTTTGATCATTACAGCCCACCTCAAGTTCAACACATGGACACTTTCCTTTTTAGGATTACTTTTCATATGTCATATATACTTTGTATTATGTACTGATTCAAAAAAGAGAGAATCCCATCACATTATTGTCCCAGTAGTCTGATTCAAGAGGCTGTACTCTTGAGTCCGAGTCTTTCATTCTAGTTCAAAATGTTGCAATATTGTTGCAATCTTCCATGATATTTTATTGAACCTCCATATTGAGCCCCTCTTACCTCACTTTTACCTTGCATTAATCATATTCCCCTCGCTTTTGGTCCTATTATCATCCTTTGTCTCCCCTTCTGTCGATCCCATTTTTGTAGTCTGATCAAGCTCGATATTTGATCAAATGTTCAATATTTGATTGAGCTTGTGATATTTCATCAAACACCACTTGTTCTTCCTCACATTCCCTCGCTATTGATTCCCCCAACCTTGACCTAGGTCCTGAATTTCAGTACCACCTCGCTACCTTCCTCTAACCTGTGTTATACCATATGAAGCCTTTTGTAGGGTTTGTTGTGGGTTTCCTGGTCAAGTATTATCACTGCCAAACTGATTGGCCAGAATGGCTGGCAATTGCTGAATTCTCCTACAATAATAAATTCCAGTCATCTACACGAGTGTTGCCCTTTTATGCCAATTATGGGTATGACATTGTATGAGACTTGAACTGAGAAAGGCAATAAAAGTACAAGCAGTGGAAGACTTTGTACAGCAAATGAAGAATGTGCAAGCAGAGACAGAGGCAGCATTATACAAGGCATGTGATGACATGAAGTGTTATGCTGATCGCTTGCATGCAGAAGCACCCCAGTACCAAATAGGAGATAAAGTCTAGCTTAGTAGCAAGGATTTACACACTACCTGACCATCTAGGAAATTGATGGAGAAGCACATTGGCCCCTACCTGATTTCTAAAATTATATCACCTAATGTGGTAGAACTAAAATTGCCACCATCATTCAAAATTGATGCGCCAATTAATGTTTCCTGCTTATGACCTTACAAACCCCCTACCACACCAGGACAACAAAGCACTCCACAACCACCTATTGAAATTGAAGGTGAACCAGAATTTATAGTTGAAGAAATTCTNTTCCCAGTTGCGTTGTCACAAACTCAAATTCTTGGTAAAATGGAAGGCTACACAGATGAAAATAACTCCTGGGAACCAGAGGATAATTGTAAAAATGTATGAGAAGCTATACATAACTTTTACAACAAATATCCTAATGCACCACAGAGGATAGCATGAATGCAGTACGAAAATTTGAAATTCCAACCATATCAATTTCACGGTACCCGATTATCCCATCATTACTCGCCTAGAAGTTGAAGAATAAAGTAAGGAAACATGTACAAACATCTATTATCATTTTTTCTCATTTTTCCACAGTAGTATTACACCATAATATACAAAATTACCAGCAAACACGACCGTGAGACAGATAATTCTCACGCATGCTATATTTAGAATATTTACGCAACTGTATGCTTGCGTTGCAGTGCAGTATTCAAATAAGTAAAATAGTTATCATTTAGTATATAAACCAATAAATACTAAGAGACACCTTAGTTGTGTTCTCTTACATAGGATTCCCACCATCACATTGTGTGTGGACACACCTTCGTCAACTGACTGTTCTATTATTAACCCCTTTCATCAATCTTTGATCCCCCTTAACATATTCGTCGTGTCTTCTTGTAGAGCCTGCACAATGATCCCAGAGTGGATTTGGTGTTGCCCTGACAAAGATACCAAGGGGGATACAATTATATACATATGAAAAACTAAACCCCTCACATTCTTGGCATGAGGGAAGGAAGGTTATTAGTTGAAAACAAAAAGAGCAAAAAAATCCGCTTGCCCACACAAAACACGGGGGGAGGGCAATGATAATATTAATTAAAAATGCAAAGGAAAAAAAAAACCCCTCCCCATGCTAAATGCAGTGGGGGGGGGGGGATATGGCTCTGCCATTCTGGTGCATGTGTCATCATTGGCATCCTTGCCTTCCTCTATGTCCTTGTCCTCATCGTCTCTGTCCCTGTTTCCACCCCTCATGGCAGCAGTTGGGGGTATGGTGGTAGCCATGGTCATCGCCATCTCATTCTCCTCCCCCTCACTGTCTCCTGCTGTTGCTGCTCCTGGTGCCCTGGTTTTCCTGTGGTCTGGCCTGGTCTTCATCCTCACACCCCCCTCCACCCTGCAAACAGTCACCTGTTACATCTACATTCATGCATCAATGTGTTCCAATTGGCAGAGAAGGGTCATATATCAGGGCTGCCATCTGGCAGACCTTCTTAAAATAGAAATATATCAGGTGCTTACTTATCAAACCTGATATCATGTGACCCACTCATTATATGTCACATGATCTATGGCTTGGTAGAAAATCACATGACTTTATGAAATAAACAAAGATAAACAACCATCAAATATCTCTGCAATCACTTTTGGACTTAGTTAATATTATTTTATGGCCTCAAATTACATCATTATGTAAAATCAGGGTCCAGCCAAGCATGAAATAATGAAATTGGTTTCACATAATCAACCTAGGCACATTTGAAATTGAAAAAACCTTCAAGTCCTTGCACAGCCCTTAAAGACATCCATTTGGTTGAGTATTTTGCAAATAACTCAATAATATTGATTTGTGAGAAACATTATTAATGACATAATTGATGGCCCAAACAGACTGCATCTGATGGCACAATAATTTTCCAAAAAGGAAAGTCACATGACCTGCCTGAAAAGGAAGGTATAAAAATATGTCTATGTTTGGATTACTAAATATAATAGATCTTGGTCAAATTTTTCCATCTGATTACATAATCATTTCACAGACCAGAAGGTCACATGATTTCTGGAAATTTTTCTTACCACACACTTTGAAAATTTCCCTTCCTGGAAGGTCTACCAGTTGGCAGCTGTGATATATGAGCCATGTCTGCCCATTAGCATGTTTTCATGTATAATATTAGATGTAAAGGCTGGAGCAGTTGCCTGCAGCAGCAGCAGTGGGTGCTGGGTCATGCTACTAGTCGTCCTGTTCCTGTTGTCCTGGTTTGCTGGGCCATCATCGGTGGTGTCCGGTCTTCATCCCCTGGTCACCATTGTGTCATCTGCCCCTTCATTGTTGGTGTTGCCATCATCCTGTCCCATCCTGTTACAGTTTCTGTTACCTACGGGCAGACCGGACACTCAATCTCTTTTCTCTTGTTTATTACGCATTCTTGCTTATGACTTCTATGGACATTACTCCTATTGCTTCCTTTGACTTTCATATTCTCTCCACCAATTACTCTCCTATTACTCCCTAACATTTACCCTTTATTGTTCTCTTTCCCAGATTCTTATCTAATTTGCCCATTGGTAGATAAAGGTCACCCTTCTTGTATATAAACCATAGTATTAGGTCTTGCTCTTCAGCTTGACCTGAGCAATCTACCTCTTCAACTTGATGAGTACGATGGCCCTCAGCCACTCAGAAAGCCTCTGAGTTGGTAAGATAGAACATGTTACTGAGAAAGCCTCCAGTAAGCAGATAGAACTGTTGACCGCTGATTGACTACATCAGCAGAAGTGCTTGGACTCGAGTTGGGACTATTGTCTTAACACGTCCTGTTGTTTTTGTCATCATGGCACCTTGTCTCTTTCATCATTGCACCCTCTCCCCATCTTCACAGCACCACTTGCTTGTTTCCACCCTGCAAGCAGGTGCTCACAGCAGTGGCATGTATGTGCATGTGCTGTCTTGGCACTGTCTCATGGTAAATAACATAGATAGAACCTAAAAAAAGCAAATGAAAACATTAGTAAGTTGAAAACAAAGAAAAGGACAACACTACCTAGGGCCAAAACAACATCTGTTGTTGTCTGGGCCTGATATGAGGGTAGAGGGAGATGGAAGGAGGTGGCAGCATCAATGGTGGTGGACCATGACAACAAACATCCGGTCATGCCTCAACAACCATTGTCAGCATTGCCATATTTGGGAAATGTCATAGTGGGGGCTGTGTTCGCTTAGTCCAGCCTAGATGTCATATTTTTTATTTCACAAACCCCCTTGTCCAGCCTTCACAAGTCGAAAGAAAAAAATGACCCTAGGTTGGTTTTTTTATTTTGAAAACCCCCTTGTCATTAGTAGGAATGCATTACCTGAGAGTTTGAAATATCACACATCCAAGACACTTATGAAAGGCAGATAGTGCAAGGATGAATTTCAGAAACTTGAATCTGACTTGGAAGTTTTTATTTCCTTTTGTGTATTGACTTGCCTGCAGTTAGTACAAATGGCACTGGGAAGTGCATGGATCTTTTGATCAAATTTCTGTTTTTGGTTGCTAGTTCACTGTGGACAATGTTGAATGGTCATTGTGTAAAATGCTCTTAAGGACCTATGTACTACATACAGGTGGTATCAAAGTATTAGATTATGTACCATTGCAGGAGGCTGCAGGAGAGGGGCACTGGCACTGGGTTGTTGTTGTTATCGTGGGTGTCTGCCCACTGTCATTGGGCCCCTTGCTGCCAGTGGTAGCTCCCTGTCTCCCAGTGCATCCAGTCCTGTGACTCCTGTCATTGTCACTAGCACTCTGCAGGTACCATCTGCACTGCTTGCCTCCCCCATGCTGGCCAGTGCTCTCCCCAGTGCTTCCCTGTGTTCCCTAGTGTCCACCACCCCTGTGCTGGTGTTCATCCTATTTCAGCTGGTGCTCCTCCCACCATGACATGCCCTTCTAAATAGAAACAATGTAAAAATTAAAAAAAAAAAAAACAAAAAAAGAAGAAAAAAATATACATGTAGGCTCAAGGGGCAATATCCCTCAAGCCCTCCCTTTCTATGCTTGCCATCCTCCTGGTTATCATTCTTGCATCCCCACTTGCTGTGGCCCTTGTTTCCCTAGTTGCCATCATTCTCATACCCCTGTTCCACTTCCTTGTTGTATCTACCCAACTGGGGTGTTTATTGAGGGTGGGGTGATTGCTTTTGTCATCATTGGGCCCTGCTCCAGTAGATTGACATATACTCAGTAAAAATAAACAATAGTGAAAGAAATAAAAACCTACCAACAAGCTCAGGACTGAGCTTCTTGCCATTGTCATTGTTGTTGCTAAGTACTAGTGAGAATGTAGGAGAATTCCTCATTCTCTTACCAATTCTCTGCTACTTACACATTCACTATGATGACTAATACACACGATCATGTGTAGCTAGGTTGATCTATATTGTACCATGTCTTAGATTAGCATTCCACACCAATTTCCAGTTTACACTGTCCCCATTCCCTGAGTGCCTGAACTACAGGAGTAGTTCTGTTACACTTCTTTTTAAACTTGAACTTGGCTTGGACACACAGCAACCCAACAATTTCCTTCAGAAATCTGCACTTTTGATCAAAAGAACCCCCATTTCTCATATGGCCACGTGAAGATTCAAACTTCATCCACCCCCATCCATCAAAGGCCCCACCC
>QLOK01003210.1:0-14896 GCA_003313805.1 Tricholoma flavovirens
CAAGAACATGAAGTGTTTGAGCAGAAGAGAGCTTGCGCATGATTGGTGGGGGGTTGGAATGAGATCCCAACTGGTGGAGAGCTCTTATATATACCTAGTCAGATGATATTGTTTGTAACTGTTTATAATAATCAACAAAATCATGTGATTTGCCCATATTTCTGACTAAAAAATCAGTGCAACAAAACTGTTACAATGAGTGACTGAATTAAATGGTTTATTTAACTTATGAAATGATGTCACATGACCATGAGACCTTTCAGGAAACCTCTTGTGATATTGAGGTATGCTCCATAATATTTTTAAGAATTCTGAAATTTTATTTCCTATTTTACAGACTGATCTATACAAATATGCAAAACATTGTAACAGTTTTGTAAGCCACTGTATAAAGGCCCACCTTCTCATTGTGTCTCACCTGCCCTTCTGTGGCCACTAAGTAATAGTAAATAGTGTACACTAGTTAGTTGTTCTTTAAATAGTAGTAGGTATTATATGATACTCCACGACCATGGCTGACACTTAGTGGTGGGTTGGGTGTGGGTCAAGGGTCAGAAAACTCTGACCTGTACCTGTACCCATAACCCATGTGGGTTGCCAAACCCATGCCATTCCCTAGTGCCAACAACTGAAAACATTCAATTATGCAGGGCATTACTTAATGCCAATGAGTTCTTACCTTTGTTCCAGTGATTGACTTGGCCACAGGGGGTTCATCTTGGTCTTGAGCATCTTCCTGTTTGTAAGATCATTCAAACACATCACATACCAGTTTTTGGGCCATCTCAATCCATTCTTGTTCCCAGCTGGCCATTTTGAAGTATGAAAGTTTATGATGTGGGTGTAGAACTAATTGATAGAGTATAAGAAGGGGGTGACTCACAAAGAGGAATGTGAACCACGCACCCATAGTGATGCAGTACACCTCCAATGAATCTGTAAGTGAGTAGTAATGGTTCAAGGTCTTCTTCCCAAGTGCAAGAGAGGCTTGGATGGCTGGGGAAAGGGTCCAATCATGAGCATGGGCAGTGAGCTTGTCATTGATAAAGTCCATGGCAGGGATAACTATAGCAAGGTTAGGTGTTGAACAGGAGAAGAACAATGTCATGTCCTTCAAGACCTGTGTATAGATATGATTAGTCAGTAATCCATGGATTGCTTACATCACTCACCTTGAGGATGTCACACAATTGTTTGGTGATTGTCCATTCCCTCTCACTCAGTTTGTAGTTCTGAAGCTCATTCTGCCTGTCTGCTGTCAAGACATCAATTGCCTTGCCATACTCTAGTGCAAAATCCAACATGTCATAGGTTGAGTTCCAACACATTGTCACATCGCAAGGGATGATTCGATCTTTCATCTTGAGTACTTCCAGCAGTGTTCACCATGATGGCAGGATAATTGTTGAAGAGTTTATGACCTTAAAAGAAATCTTTCAAAGCTGCAAACATGTAAGCATGCAAATCACCCAGGCCACTTGTCAATTATATCTTACCTTGACCAGAACAAGCTTCACTGGTCGAATATCTGCTTCAACTTGTTCACATTCACTTGGCAATAGCAACATCATCTCATTGATCCATTCTTCAACATCATCATCGTCTTCATCTTCATCTCCTGCATCTATTTTGCCACTGAGCTGACATTGTTGCATTACTTCCTCAGCCTGTTCATTTTCAAGGTCAACATTGCCTGCCAGGTTGCACAATTCTTGGGTGTTTCAGGTGATGTTGATGCCAACGAAACTGTGTCATTGGTAGGTCCTCTTCTTTTCTTCTTTGGCAGGATTGCCTTGATGACCTTCGATGCTTTCTGCTTTAGGGCTCCTGCAATTTTCATGGAACCCTTTGTTGATCCATCAGATTTATGCAAAGCTGGCATGTTTTGAAGTGTTGGTTTTTTTTTTGGCTCATGTCCTGACTCTGTGGCCGTGGCGAAGAAATCAAGTTTTTTCAAGTTGAAAAAAGAGAGAGAAAAGAGAGAAAAGAAAGAGGTTTATCATGCCGTAGTATGTCCTAAACCTCAATTTTTACTATGTAAAACCGGTCCCAGACTTCAAATGAGCTGTGGCTCCACTGCTTTCAACTTGATTCTACATTCCTGGATCGTCCCACGTCCTGAGTCCAAGATAGGAAATAACCTCCTTATGGAGTCAGGACCCAGCCAATCAAATTCAAGATGTGCAATGTGCAGCAAACAATGCCGCATGCCGTTCACCACAGTGCACCATGACACACCTCGAAGACTTATCGCACACGATTGATAGTAGTTTGATAGTTCACTCGACGGTTGGTGTGTTTGATCACGCTTTATTTTCCCTGAGTAGTGCCTGATCCTCTCGGTCGCAGGCAACCCTGCTGTTTCCATCACATATCCACTCAACCGTTCCACTACCTTCATGGAAAATGCTTCAACATTTGTTCGACAAGCCAGGTTTGGAATATTGAGGATGGAAAGGCTCAGTCTAGTGGTGATGTGCTCCAGGCAGCCATTTTTTCATGGTGTGTTTCAATGATTTTCTGATTATCTCGTGTTCTAACTCATTGCACAAGTGTACCTATGTCTGCTCCCCCCATGTACTGTACATGTACATGGTCCATTGTCCTCAATACACCCCTGTTACACTTCTTTTATGTTACTTGCACACCCTTTTGTTACTTGTATCATGCGTGACTCGAACTCTGCCCTGCCTCAAGTAATGCAATGCAACGCTTCACCTCCGCCTCCGACCACCTCACTTTCTGCTTACCAACTAACAGTGGATGGTTTCATTTACACCATGCTTGGTTTATGCAGCCGTTGCACTCAAAATGATGCTCACACAATGCCTGGATGCAGAGGGCACACCACATGCTCTCCTTTCTTGTTGGTATCGTCATTGATACTGGATGAGAAAACATGAGTGCCAGAGTGCTTGCTGGCTGGGAAGAACTAAACAAAAGCACCATCTGGAGGTGCTCCAGGGTTGTTGGTGCAGAACGTGACCATTCTCATTCCCCATCGCTGGCTGCGACTTCGGCCCCATGGGTGAGACTCGGAGATAGGGCTTGAGCGGCATCTTCGCTGTGCTCTGCCATGTCCTCGTGTTCTGCCCCATCCTCATTATGTGGCATGGGTAGTGATTGACCAACAGAGTCGACATGCATATAGGAGTTCATGAAGTCTATTTGATGTGAGCGAAGAGGATGACCTTGATTGAGAAGTTTACTTACCTTCCTCATTGTAACAATGGTCTTTTTCACCAGCCAGTAATTCAGGAGGTATTTGGGCAGATAATGTGGTTGTGGTGTTATCATTTGTAAGGAGGTCACGGAACGGCTTGAGAGTGGCGACGTTACCTCCCACGAGGAGAGTTGAGCGCTCTGACTTCCGAGCTAGGATCCTCTTGTGATGCTGCTCAAGTTGTGATGGAAGCTTGTAGTAGAGCCATTTGTTTGAATCTACCTCGGTGCGATCTTGTTTTTCAACCTCAGAGTTCCAAAAGACTGCAAATTTGTCGAAGTCCATCATTTTATTGGCTTCATATGTGGGATAGATCTTCTTTGTATTCTGGCGAATTTGTGTGTCGTGAATATGCTGCTTGAATTTGGTGTATTCAGCAATTGTATGAACTGGGGTGATTGGATGTAGGCTACGCTGCTGCAGCTGGAGGTAACGATATCAGTTAACTGACTTTGTAGACAGTCGAGTGAGCATTTCAACTGGTAAATCCCAGTGATATGGCATGCCAGTGATTCAACGGGGTGGAAGAATTGTAATGTTGTATTTTTCAGCAAGCTGGGAGGAGAGTGGAACAATTTCAAATGTTTCCACTGTTGCAATCCGTGTTCGGAGAACATTAGGTGCAGGAAAAGATGGTGTAGTTCCAGTTTCAGTGGCAAGCTGAGTGATCCTGTCTGTTATCCAAAGATCAAAGTGGTGAGAGTATTTCTTGCCTGTTCTATTGCGGTACCCAACCTATTCAGTAGTAATTAGTATATACCCCACCTTGAAATGGAAAAAAAATACCGTGCAATTGTGATGTAAAATATTCAGGAGAAGACATTCTGCCAGCTCTGGCGAGGCCTGAAGAGATCCAAAAACACGACGAATAGTCATATGAACCCCTCCCTCAACAGAGTTGGTTCCTTGGATAGTGTGATAGATCTGAAGACCATCCTTGTCCTTGCCCATCCTGAAGTAGAGGGCTATATCGGATGGATCTGACAGGTAACCAAGGGTTGCTGTTTCAACCAAGCAGTCAGCCATCCCACAAGTATCCTTGGAGAAAAATGGCTTCTTGTGACCATTCGCAGTGCATATAATACCCTTGTATCCATCAAAGAGCAATCGAAGACACTGCACAAGAATTTCTTGAGGTGGAATGAGCCTTCGTATCTGGCAGTTGACTGAAGAAACCTTTGCCCGCTTTGCGTAGTCCCAACTAATACCCTTTGCATCGAGTACAGCACGAACTCAAGCTTCATCATCTTTGTCACAGATAAAAATTGCTTCTGAGAAATCATGAGAAAAGGAGTCGAAAGCTGAATGGATTTTTGGGAGAAGTCAGAGAAGTCAGAGAAGGCGATCCATGAAGTGAAATGCATAATCAAGCATGTGGGTTGATTTCTTGGTCACTGCACCAGCTTCGGGAACAGGTCCTGGTATTGTCTGGTCCGTCTATTGAAAATGGGTTAGCAAGCAGATAATGCTCATACTGGTATTCATGTCACCTCCTTGCCAAGACAATTATTCACTAATTCAAATCCACCACTATCATCTTCCTCACTATCAATATCTTGCCTCCAAGTCTCACCATCAGATGGAATAGAAAGTGTAAATGGTGACTCCTGGCCAGTATATGGTGGAAGTGGGGCTGGATCTCCAAGTATGTGTTCAGTGGATGAGGCTAAGATGGGTGAATTTTCATTTCGTGTTGGAAGTGTCAAAGTAGTGAAAACAGCTTGTGCACCATGATCGAAAATCCATTGAATGGACTGGGAATGAAGGCTGTAGATGCATCCAGGTGTAAGAATCTTGGTCAACTCGATGAGGGAACATGTCAGAGAGATATTAATTTGCTGAAGTCCACTATTGTAATCATCAATCACCTTGATGAACTGGGGATGAGGCCAGAGAATGTGACCTTCTGCAACAGGCTTGTTTCCTTGAAAAAGTGTAACAAGATGACCATCCTTTTGTATCTGGAATGGTACCAAAGGAAGTCCAACAGAATCAAGATTGCTAAGAAAGCGATAAACCTGCCAAATAGACTCAACATGCATATGGAGCTGCTGGATGTAGTTGGTAGAGTCCCAGCAATTCAGAGCTGAGGTGGGAGGTGAGAATGACTTCTTCAGAACAGTTCCAACCAGAACATGAAGAGAAGGAAAAGCATCACAAATGACACCTTTCAACTTTGCATGCTGACCAAGTTCAATAATAGCAGGATTTGACTTGATTGAGCTTTTGATGTCTGCATCGTTATATGCAGCTGCGATGTCATGAAGACTTTGCTTGATGTTGCACCCTAATTTGATGATCAAGTTAGGCCCTTTTCTGCGCCCCAGTTAGTGCAAATTTGCCAGAGTCCGGCCAGGCTTGATGTGGTCAGAATTTTGTCACCAACGAAGTGACCAGGCTAGTCACAGATTGTCACTGATTGTAACAAGCTCCAATCATGATAGCGTCGTAGATATTACAAGTCAATAGGTTTTGTTCATCCATGGTCACCACCAGAGCACCAAAGCAAAAGCTTTCCAGTCTCCAGATCCGAAAAGAAAAGCATAAGAGTATCAACTTTCCTTGCAGCTGTTGCAGGGGCAGCATCTGTTGTTGCCCATGCCTCACTGTATGCAGATAAGGAGCGTATCCACACCTCAATCCTCATGGGCCAAAGATGGCTTCAGGAGCTATTAGAGGGTAAGGGTTATATTATTTCTTCTCTGATTTACAAATCCATGAGTCTGCGACAGGCCATCCCACTCATTTTCGCCAACAGTTTGGAATGGAGTGATTTGTGTTCCATAAACTTCTTCATGACCTTGAACAGAGATGTGGCTTACAGGATACCAAGCATGTGCAAGCTGAAGAGCAACTTGCAATCTTCCTTCGCATTGCCCGGACTGGTATGGGGAATCAGGAGATGCAAGAACACTTCCAAAGAAGTGGAGATACAATCTCAAAGCAAGTATTGTGCATTCAGAAGGTTAATTACTCACTGAGCAACATAAAACTTAGATGCTTCCATCGAATCCTCAATATGCTCGTAACAAAAGAATTTTATCATCATTACATCTCTTTGCCACCTCCCGATCAAATCAGTCACAGCATAGCATAGTGCAATAAAGGTTCATGTTGGACTGAGTTTGAGCCATGGAAGAAGAGCAAAACTCCAGGATAGAGAGGAGAGAATTATCATCATCATCCACAACAACCAGATTGAAGCTGATAAGGATCAGATAAGACATGATCTAATCAGGGTGTTACATCTGAGTGACATCAATCTTAACTTAGCTAGGTGCAACCAAACACACCTCTCAGTCAGGTTACAGGCTCTAACAAATTACATACAAAAAAGGAAACCTAACTCTAGCTAGCCAGCACTAACTGGGGTGCCAAAAAGGGCCTTACTAGTTAAGATTGTGCAAAGGGACTGTGGAAAGTGTGCTTGTATTGCAAATTCTGTTGTCTAATGTAATATATCAGTACTTTTCAAGATTAAAAAAAAAATTAATATTACCCTAAAGACAATATTACTACTTGGTGTGCGCAGTTGGATAGCATCAATCCCCATACTAGCATTAGACTGAATCGCAATAGCCATAACATGAAGTTGTGATGGTGAAGCATTCAATTTCTCAAGAATGTCGTCACAGAGTGAATCCATCAAGAATGTATCATTTGTGAATTGGGTTGTGATTGTATTATCTGAGCACCAAAATGGTGGTAGATCTGTGAAGAGTGTAACATGCTCCACATCTCGTGTTAGAGATGGAGCAATCATTTCATGAAAATTTTGCTCGCCTACAAAGTTTAATAAATAATAAACAGAAGTTAACAAAGCACTGACTTTGTGGACTGTCAGTGTAGATGAGACTACAGGCTGGATGACCATTTTCTTCAAGCCCTTTTGCTACACCTTTCAGCTGATCCACAACAAAGGCTAGTGATTTTGATGGAACCATAGAAAGTGACTATATCTCTTCAAAGTGATTGACATCGGTGTAAGATGCCTCATGGATACATTGACCCTTGAGTCCACCCATATACTTCAGATACTACAAAGAATTAGTATGAGAGTTATTCCATTATATTAGGCTAGAAGCATACATCAAAGGTACGATCAACCTTCATTATGTTTGCTGATAGACAGGCTTGTGCATGTTCAATAAAAACTCGATGGGCACTAACCCAGTCTGTGAACATGGCTTTCAGATATTGGACAGACAGAGGTGATGCAGCATATTGTAGTTTATTGGAAAATGTAGAGAAAGATGGTACCTGCAGAGCACCATGCAGACTATAATGATGTGCTGCATAGAGATACATAAGCTCAAGCTCTGCATGGTGCTTGTGCTGCAGCTCAGCCATCATTTCTGAAAATGGGGATGGTCTGAACTGAGTCGCAAATGTATTGCACATTTGTGACATGACCCCTTTATCAATCGCACCACATGTGCTGACGTATGCTGAAAGCATGTCTGTAGCATTTGATTGTGAGACTACATAATCTACATACCAGGAAAAGCCATCGCAACCCAATGTGGCAGTTGTGCAATAATGTGTGGATCAGTACCCTGCCAACTTTTTCCACATCCCGGGCTAACTTGATGCCTTGCCTTACATAAAAAGTGGCTTGTTAGAAGCCAATAGTCCATTGGAAAGCACTTGACACATCTTGCAATGGGGTTATCATTATAGCCTAGAGAAAACGGATAGTAGCCAGTTACCACAAACAAGTAAGAACATGCATCATACCATTTTTCGTTAGATGACCACCACAGATACATTTGAAATAGTCAGGTGCACCAGGCAGAAAGGGAGGAAGCCAGACAAAGATATCTTGAGCACAGAGACGATCAGGTTGTAGCCCCTTCAAAGCAGCATCATGGAGTATGAAGACGGCATGTTTGGTTCAGTGAAAGAAGTCACCTCATTGGTAGCAATCTGGTTGGCTGTGTAAGTCAATTTGTTTCTTGATATCTTGAAGTGCAGCATAAAGGTGTTGGTGGATAGCCGACTCAGTTTGAACCTCAGATGATTCCATCTCCACCTCAGCCACAGCTGCAGCATCCTCCGTTGAGTCCAAAATCTCATCAGAGAAGCTATCCTCAATGAGATGTGTGCCAGTTGCAATATCAGTATGTTCATCGTGATCACATATGAAGGAGAGCTCGTCTTGAAGCTGTGTGTAGGCTGTCATTGACAGGCAAGCTCCATTTTGTTTGTCCAATGCACCTAAATGTGAATGTGTAAACAAGTCAGTACCTACTGCATATCTATTCTTGGCAGCGATGTACCATGTTCCCTGTGTGAGCCACTATGTGGATTACTTGTTCCTCCCACATCTCCTCATGATGTACTACCCAAAGGTGTTCGATTGTCATTAGATTGTCCAATTGGCACAGCTAGCTGTCCGAGATGCATTCTGAGAGTTGAGGTGTGAAGAAGCCCACTGTTGGGACCCTTGACGGCTCGGCAGCCACAGATGGCAGAGTTGATGGCCTGGCAGCCTGAGGGCCTACAGGATTGACATGGGACACACCCCTGACAGCTGATGCAGCCTGACTCAGAGATGGTGTTGGTATTTTCTTCTTTTTGCAGCCTGCATTTGCATGTGAACCACCCCCAATTGGCACTTCGTGGATGTTGACCAGATTTAGTTGATGACGTGTTTGATGCTCACATCATTGAGAAGCTACTCATAACAGGTAATTTGATGAGGGATGACAACAGCGGCAATTCATTCATCTCATGGTTTCTCCAAGTGGCTGTGTGTCCTGACTCCAAATCGGGAGTCAGGCAGCCACAGGACTAAGACATGAGCCTTTTTTTTTGCCATTTCTGTCATGTTTGTGTACACATTAGTTCAGAACTCTGAAGCTGTACAGTTTCATGCATTTGCAGCACTAATACATACATAGATATCATGTACAGTTTCATTTATTTGTGGAGTTAGTATATACATAGATATCAGGTACCATCCAATTGTGATGTGTGGGTTGATGGGTTGATGGGTTGCCTGATGGTGACCTGTACATGTACCCACCACTATCTGTACCTGTAACTCATGCAGGTTACAAAACCTGTGTGGGTTACTAAACCTGTGCCAATGCCTATTTGCCATGTTGTCTCTCTTGCTTCTCTAGCCTGTGTCTTCTCTGGCATCCACACAATCCAATACTCTTTGCTTGACCATGATATGGATGACATTGAAGATTGTAATCTACAAGAGAATGATTTAACTTCTCAATCAGGCTTCACTTCCACTCCCAACACTTCCAATCCTGCTGACACTTCTAGCAATTCTGGGAAGGCAAGTGGATGCTGGACAGACCAAGAAATCACCCTACTTCTTGACTACATGTATGTTGAGGCACACTGCTCCCTCAACACACTGAGAGGCCTCAACTTGAAGAAAACCCAATTCAACAAAACCCAGGACATGGTCAAGTCAAAAGATGCTTTGCAGTGCCACTACAAGTGGGGCCCTGTACATATATCCATTATTGATGAGGGTTTATCTTGCTGATCTCCCACGAAAGCTTTGCAATATCTACAAGGCCATTTCACTTTGGGACAAGAAGTCCAGCAGTGGATGGCATGATGACTATGGTGTCAATGCATGGACTGCGGCTGAGAAGCAGGTTTTCGATGAGTGGTTGAAGACTCCTGAGGTAAGCCAATATGATAAGCATAACAACATGATGCACACTGATTGATATGATGAGCATGCCCCCCTCAGACCATTTGCAATGAAACCTTGGGCTTATTACCACGGAATGCAGGTATTCACACCTGGTACCAAACCCTGAGGAATCCATTCTTTCAATCCTGGTAGTTCATCAAGTGTGTTGGCAACTCAGGCACTTGTTAAGGTCAATGCAGATGATGGAGAGGAGGACCAAGCTGGACTGCCTGTTGATACCCTTGCAGCAAATATTCCAGCAGCCTTCACTTCTGCGATACCATCTCTTTTTCCACATAACCCCAGCACAGCCTCATTTGTGGGTACTTCCCAAAGCAATGTGCTACCTCCACCATCAAGTTCCTCTATTTCTCCAACAACCCATCCTGATCTTGTTTCTCACTCTCAACAACATGTCTCTGTAGATTCTGCTCTTTCTTGCATGGCTGCTAGTGAGACCAGCAGCAGCCAGCAAAAATGCAAGCATGGGCATGCTGCCACCCAGCTCCAAGCAAGCATCAAAGAACAAAACAGAAACCCTGAACCCTGTCATTATTTCTAGCCAGCTTAATTCCACTCTCACTTGCCTTGCTGATGTCATGGAGAAGTCTCTGGATGTTACTGCTACTTCCATTTAGGTGACCACTCAGCCAGCACCTTCGCCATCCCTGTCAGGCATTGTCAATGCCCTCTCAATTCCTGGGCCCTCCATCCACATTATCATCCACATCATTATCTGATTCTGAAATCCTGGACAATTGTCACTGCTGCTGCTGATAAGGATTTCTTATCTGAGGATGACTTACTTGTTGCTTCGCTCTTCTTCTCTAACACTTTGAATGAGCTAGTCTGCATTGCATGAACCTTTATCACTCTCAGTGACAAGCCAGCCATGCAACATCAATTTCTTATGCATCAACTTGAAGACATGGGTCTTTGTACAGAAAAAGGGAAGGGCATGGCTACCATGAATGATGATTAGTGATGCCAATGGCTAAGCCGATCAATTTCGATAAAATTAAGATATAGCTTCAAATAAAATAGTTATAATTCTGAGAATATTTGAGTGGATGGATCCCCCCGAAAGCCGGTGGGTCCTCTGCCAATATTAAGCGATCCGTGTTGCCAGTGAAGAGATATTCGAGCGGCTACAAAACGGCTCAATTTGTGAGCCGTTTTGTAGCCGGTCAATTATCTCCGGAAGAACTACATGTCGCGCTTGGCGTTGGCAGAAGACCCACCGGCTTTCGGGGGGATCCATCCACTCAAATATTTTCAGAATTATAACTATTTTATTTGAAGCTATATCTTAATTTTATCGAAAGTGATCGGCTTAGCCATTGGCATCACTAATGATGATGATGGTTTTTTGATGTCATACTAGTCCACCATGTATGTATTTTATATGGCTGGCCCTTGTGTATGTTTACTACTGATAGGTCCACAGCTTGCATCAAGCTCTGAAACCAATTATCACATGTTTGCATATACCCCTACTCATCAATGATCATTCACAATCACTCCCTGAACCTTTGCAATCAGTTCCTGCTGATGTTCAATCAAATTTCAGTTATTTTTTAGCATTTTCACAGTATTTTGAGCTACTTTCAGATGTTTCCGATGATTGTGGATCCATTGAATCATTGTCAGCTACTTTGTGACACTCCTGGAGCATACTCGATGCATTTTTGTGAATATACCAGCCTTTTTTGAGCTTATCACAGTGTTCCAATCATTTTTGAGCTTCTTTCAAATTTTTCAAACTATTGATATCACTTCTACATGCCCCCAGACACTATCATGCACATTTTATCACTATTCTGTGCCTAATCGACTTCAACAAGCCTCGTTTCACCCACCAACATGTGCACTATATCACCTTGAGGCAGTTTGTGATATTTTTGGATACATACAACAAAAGGACAGTCTGTATTTCGATTTATTGTCTCCCACACTCCCTTGACTCATGGTTATTGTTCCATATGGTTTATTAACTCATTTTTGATGTCCATATGTTTTCTTTTGCCTCATGTTTTCTTTGCACTTCATTTTGCCTTTTAGCTTTATTCTTCTAAACTACATAAAACTTGTACTATTTACATTGAACAAGAGAAGGGAAGCATCCCCCATTCATATAGCATTAAGAGTTGAGAGCTAGAACTCTCCTCTCATCATTAGTGAAGTTTCAATCCAAAAATTCATTGGATTTCGTCAAAACTCATTCATCCTCATTTTCTCTCTCGAAAATATCATCATCCTCTCACATTTATCATCATTCACCTCTTATAATGTCTATCTATCCTTGCATTAATCACAATTTTTATCTAACAGTCTTTTCAGATCTTGAAAATCCTCAAAATCCTCAAAAATTGTTCACACATTGTGAAAATCACTTCAAAGACCTCAATATTACTTTCCACACCTCACTATACCCTCACATCACTTGTTCATCCCAACAAAATTATTTTTACATTCTTGAAGAATCATCCATGTCAACTTGTTATACTCCAACCCCACCACCTACCAATACAAAATGTGCCATATAGACTTTCTGTGGGTGCGATATTTCAAGCTCATCCCCCATGTTACAGTGCAGTCAGGATGGTCCTCTGCCACTCTGGATCAGTTGCCTGGATAGCAAAAGTGCATTTGGTTTTCTGGATCCAGATCATGTTCTGTGAGCTTGTCACATAATACCCAGGTTTAGTCTGAGAAGGTGACATCAGATGGGAAGGGCTTGTCAGGGTTGGCTGATTATGGCTATGATTGGCCTCTGTACTATGTGAATAGGTAAGCTCTGTCTGATAACATATATGCTCCATATCTGATCTTACATATCATAGATTTTTGGACCATGACATGCTTATGTGGTATAATTGGGGTCTAGGTGTAGGCCATCATGATCCCTCCAAAGTCAGAGATTTGTTGCACCCTCAAATTTCCCAACAAAACAACAATGACTGTGACTTGGATTGCCCCATGGACCCAACCCACCACCCTCAGACCAAAGGTGGGGGTGCTGATGAGGATCTTGCCCTGGATGCTAGTTTTCACAAGTCAAATCATGGCAATCACTTGTATGGTTTGCAAGATGGTGAAACCTGACCATGTGGATGCTCCAGAATATGACTCCAATCTAATTGAAGAAGACCCAGACTGGGACCTTGACTCAGACTCAGAAAGGGATAGCATTGGTGAGGAGTCTGATTGTTGTGACTTGGACGACCTAGATGTCAATATCCATGAAGGCACTTATGGCTGAGATTCACTTCAGTTGTAATTTACTTTGAACCAGTAGCTATGTAGATTTGAAGAAGGACATTGTTTTCTGCCCTGACATCTGTTTCTTTGACCCAATGTCGTCCTTGGTTGATACAGTCAATTTGAAAGTTGCAGTTCAGACTCAAGGCACTTATGACTGAGGTTCACTTTGGTTGTAATTTACTTTGAACCAGTAACTAGTATGTAGATTTGAAGAAGGACATTGCTTTCAACTGCCCTGACATCTGTTTATTTGACCCAATGTCATCCTTGGTTGATACAGTCAAAGTCACAGTTCAGACTCTGTTTGCTCACACCTGAAGTAATTGTGAACTGCCCCTCATTGTGAGTGGGCTGCCCCAGCTGACAGTACAGAAAACAACTGTTAAGTCTGAGTCACAAGTGCCACAAAATATGGCCATAAATGGCATTTAATGGTTGATGGATTAGGTAAACCAAACTTTTTTTTTGATCAACATTGCTCACCATTTATCAAGATGACTCACATCAGCACTGAGAATGTCATGTAGATTTGATTTGAAATACATTCCTCATTTCTCCATCTGATTTTTTTGGTTCATGAGTGTGCAACCCTCCATTTTTCTGTTTCCCCAATGGCCAATTAGTTTGTTTTTCTTTTGGTGACTCTGGGAATGTCCTGAAGGCTGACATGATGCCAATCCAAGTCAACAAGTTGGATAAACTAATTTATTACTATTTTCAGGTAAATTTGGGCTATAGGGCATGTAACTTAAGCTCCTGAATGGCATGGTTAACCCAGCACAATAGCAACAGATGGAAGTTATTGACAGCAATGTTTTGCACAGTGGGTAAACAGAATGAATTTTTTCTTGTACTCTACTAATGTTCAGTTTTTATACTACTGGAATATTTTTACTAGTGTGTTCTACAATACTCGAGACTCTTTTGCTTAATAAGTTTATTAGTAATATGCCTCGGTGTATTAGTGTCCGAGTCTAAGATGTCCGACCACTCATTCCAACACTCCCCCTTGGTTGGACAACACTCCAATGCCATAGGTCAAATCTTGGTGTAATGGCTTCGTTAATCCCTTTGTAAATACGTCTGCGAGATTTTCACGCGTTTGGATATAAGTCGTTTCAATTGTACCTGATCCGATCAAATCACATAAGAAATGATGTGCGATATCAATGTGTTTTGTGTGCACGTGAAATTCTGGATGGTGGGATATTGCAATAGCGGCTTGATTATCTGTGAATAGAATTGATGTCTCAGGTTGTGGAATTTCGAGTTCATCAAATAATGCACGGTGCCATAAAATTTGCTTGGCAGTGTGGGTGGCAGCAACATATTCGGCTTCTGCGGTTGATAATGCGATGGTAGCTTGTTTCTTCGAACTCCATGAAATTGCGCCACCTGCGAGTAAAAATATGTAGCCGCTGATGGATTTCCTATCCGAGCTTGATGCCCAATCGGCATCGCAATACATTGTGAGCTTGGCACTATTTATGTATTCTGGTCCACCATATGTAAGGCAAAAATCACATGTCCCTTTGAGGTATCGGAAAATCCGCTTGACGGCTGTCCAATGCTTGGGCTGTGGTGATTTTGTGAATTTTGCCAGTGTATTTACAGCAAATGCTATATCGGGCCGCGTCCCAATAGCTGCATACATCAGTGATCCGATTGCCTTGGCATACGTGCCTGATGCTCGATCATCGATCTGCCAATCGTTATTTCCCTTGGCTTCTTCATCTTCAAGC
>QLOK01003217.1:0-10092 GCA_003313805.1 Tricholoma flavovirens
AGTGACAGTACCTATCACCATGCTTCTTCGTTAAGTCCCTTCCGCTAAATATGTGAATTTACGATACAATTTCACTGACGTCCCCTGGCAGTAAGCGACAGTACCTAGTGCCATGCTCCTTTGTCAAGTCCCTTCCACTAAACATGTGAATTTACAATACCATTTCACTGGCGCCCCCTGGCAGTAAGCGACAGTACCTATCACCGTGCTTCTTTGTCAAGTCCCTTCCGCTAAACATGTGAATTTACAATACCGTTTCACTGGCGCCCCCTGGCAGTAAGCGACAGTACCTAGTGCTGTGCTTCTTCGTCAAGTTCCTTCCGCTAAATATGTGAATTTACAATACCATTTCACTGGCGTCCCCTGGCAACATCCTGAGGTCTGGCTGTAAAACAGTACACGGTTGCCATTCCTCTCCATTTTACACTAAATTCACCCTGACAGTATTGATTTCGTGGACCTTTGTTTTACAAACATCAGGCCATTCCCAGTGTCTTGGATGCGGAACATCCCTTTCCTTGGGTATATAAGGACAGGATATCGTATCTCATCCTCTATTGCATCTCATCCTCAACTTACTGTCATGGCTAAAGCTTCAGCAGCAAAGTCCAAACAAACGGCAAAGGGAAAGTTAGTGTTGACCACTAGTGGCCGGAAAACGAAAGCAAATGTGGTTGGGAAGCTCAGCACGACAGGTTAGTATCATATTTTGTTTCCATTAAGGTTCTTAGCACCCCACTTGAATAGATGCGAAGTCAAATAAGCAAGACAACAATGCCATTAGCAAGACAGTGAAGAAGGAGCTGCTCAAGATGCAAAGTCCCAGAAGTGAGTATCTTATTTTCTGTTGAGACTTTTACTTATTGCCTCACTTCAATAGGTGCAAAATCAAATGAAGAAGTCTTTGCTGCCAAGATCAAACAACTTACAGGTGAGCGCAATTGCTCTCTGCCATGATATACCATGTTGACCTTTTTAGCTGAGAATGCAGCCTTGCATAAGGCCAACATCATGAAAGAAAATGTTGGATCAATGATACCATGGCCGGAGAAGGGCTCTGCTGGCAACAGGTTCAACCTTCAGGATAGAATGGGCCTCAAAGATGATAATGAGTTATATGGTGCCCTTCGGGTAAGTTCCTTTCTTTTTTTACACTCATTCTGATCTGAATATTTGCAGCGCTGTGTCCGAGATGCAGTCAACAAGGCTGGGCTTGACTGCGCAATCAAATGGCACCGCCAACCCAAGCACCTTATTGCCCAGGTCATCGGGGTGGTGCATCGTTGATTTTTAATATTCTATAAATTCCCTTTCACCCAAATCCCCTAGGCTCCAGAATGCCACAAGCATTTCAAGTGATTCCCACATGGATGGGCAATTGAAGAATTCATCAAGTCTAGCCTTAGGAACAAGCGTGCTTACACACATAAATGGGGATATCTTGAAGAACTCAGTAATTCAAACAATGCAGGGGGAAATGGTTGTGCAGGGTCTGTAAATGGTGACATGGATGAGTCTCTAAATGGTGGTGACATGTATGATGATGAGCCTGAAGCTGGAAATGAGGACAATGGGGAATTCAAAGGTGATGAGGAGGAGGATGAATAAGTACTTATTGTGATGAGAATTGTCTCTTAATTGATTGAATAATTTTCCCTACCATTGTGAAAACTTGTCATTAAATGTATGAATAGTTTCAGTTGGCAAGTTATGAAAATGCTTCATGGACAGCATGAAAACTTGCTGCTATAGCATGATGAAATGGCTTTGCAAAGTGGATGGATAACCACTTTCCCAACCCTCTGAAAATCCCACAAAAAAGGGCAAAAAACTTGCTGCTATGGCACGATGAAATGGCTCTGCAAAGTGGATGGATAATGTTAAGACAATAGTCCCAACTCAAGTCCAAGCACTTCTGCTGATGTAGTTGATCAGCAGTCTGAGGTTCTGTCTGCTTACTGGAGGCTTTCTCAGTAGTGCATTCTGTCTTACCAACTCAGAGGCTTTCTGAGTGGCTGAGGGTGATCATACTCGTCAAGTTAAGGATGTAGATTGCTCAGGTTGAGCTGAGGAGCAAGACCCACTAAGTACTACGGTTTATATACAAGAAGTATAGTCCTTATCTACCAATAGGCAAAATAGACGGAGTCAATAAGAGAGAACAATGAAAGGTAGTATCAAGGAAGAAATAGGAGAACAATCAGAGGGAAAGAGATAAGGATCAAAGGAAGTTATAGGGTAATAGTCTGTGGAAACAGTAAGCAGGAATGAATAAGAAAAGAAAGTATGTCCGGTCTGTCTGTCATTGGCAAGAACTGTAACATTACCCCATTTTTACACCAAAAATCATTGATTTTCTTTTCACTAAAACCTTGACTTCCCCGAACCCCACAATGGATGTGGTGAGGGATTAACTGAGTCTGTAGCCGGTGACAGGAACATAGCTCGATGCACTTGTGACAAAGTGGGTGTGGAGATTGGAGACATTGGTGAAGATTCGCTAAATGGAAGGATGTTCTCGGAAGTGGGCAGAGAGGAGGGTATCTCGACTCTCAATGGCGTGCCTCGCCATTCAAACGTCACTTGTCTTGTTCTGGCCAGGGGTGGAACAGTAAGGTTGGCTGGTGCAGTTATAGGTGGGGGCGGTTGGAGGTCGTCCAGTTCCAGCTCTTCATCGTTGGTGTCATGATTGAAGTGGATCGTGCTGGTTGTGTTTGGATAGGTATGGGGGGACATCCTCGAGAATCAGTGTTCTTGCCACCGTGAAATTTGTAAGAGGGTGAAGAAAATGATGACCAAGGCTAGCACGATCGCAAAGGTAGTTAGGATGGGTTTTATGGGCCAGGGGTTTTCAGGCAGTGATGAGAGGGTACAGGTGGTGGTGGTTTCGCAGACTGTAGTGGTAGACATTTTTATCGAGAGAAGGAGGAGACGGAGGATGTTCTGGAAAGTAGAGAGTAAAACAAACTGACGAAAGAAAAGAAGAGTAAACGAATATATATAGAAAGGGAAATCTATCTGAGTTTGGCTTTGTTTGGGGCTAATAGTCCCTGATCGGTTCTCCGGTAATATTCGCCCAGGCAGTGTCGTCAAAGGTGTTGGAGTAATTGGTATCGTGCGGTTCTTGTTCGAGGGTGGGGCAGTGGACCGAAGGGTGCCCAGGGGTGGTTTTCTTGCAGTGGATGCAGACAGTGTGAGTGCAGTAAGACAGGAAGTGTTCTTTCCATTGATACGACTCCTTACTGCTCTGCGCTCCCCAAAGAACATCCTATGACCACCTCGATACTTGCGCCTACCTTCCGATCGATTTGCATGAGCTGCACTCACCGCATCGATGTGCCTTTGTCATGTGCTTTGGCTTACTTCTCATCATGAAGCTTCCAACATGTTCAGCAGCTTAGGAGTATTGCCATCCAACATTCTACGGTTGTTGCTTACGTCATATACATAAAGTGCATAGGTTCAACAAACCTCCGACAAAAGCCGCATTTCATGCACTTCCACACTTTTGTGCACTTCTGTGCCTTTCTTACATTTTGTTGTGCCTTCGGTCCGACATTGTTCCTGACCTATCCTGATGTGATCGACATCCAGATTAGTATCAACAAACTACCTGACGAAGGCACACTTATGATGTCATTGATTCATAATGCGCAGCACTTGTGTTCACACGAACTCTGCAGAAGCCCGAGGCATGATTGCTGTCCACCTGTATGGTACAAATGGAGCTAGCACTAGTGACACATCAAGAACGGGCACCATCAGTGATCCCTGCAACCCACCTCCTTCTGCACTTATGTCAAACCCCCAGCAAGAGCGCAATATTATAAAGACTGGTATCTTTTATTGTTTTATCAGACGGATCTTCTATCTAGTACCTTGCGCTTATTCACCTTTCATATATCTCCGTTTGTATAATTTTTGTAGTATAAAAGACCTGTACATAGTGCTTCAACAAAAAAACACAGAAGGAAGTCACCTTGATTTCCCCACATCATTTCTAACTCGAAAGTGATCTTATATTCTCGTATAGTTGCGCTGCGCTCTCGTATAGCCTCATTCGTTGTTGTGCTTTTGTATAAAGCGCCTTATCTTCTCATCGTGTTGCGCCTCGTCTCCGACTAGTTGTCCTCAAGTTATTTTTCATCAGATTGACTCATACCGATACCTCGACCATTTTCCTTAACCTTTTCTATTCCGTTTTACAGTTGTTTGTATTCGCACCCTCGACCGCATTTGCACCTTTTTGCGCCTTTCTGCGCTTTTTCTGTCACACGATACCTGAAGGACGATCCAAGGCCCTCTAATCAAACCCTTGCATATCTAGTGCACCCGCAGTGGTAGGGATCTGCGCTTTTTGTTTCTTTTGGTTGATCTCACACTGAGAGACAACACACACCATCACCGTCTGCATACATAACAATAGGGTCCTTTCTTGCCCTTGTCTTTCTTCTGAACAATTCTGTCTGAGGAGGGGGTTGGTGAGGGTTGATTGTTGGGAGGAGGGAGGAGAGGTGATAAAATAGGTAGGATTCCTGCATCGATGAGGGAAGAAAGTAGGGGGCATTCTTGTGCCTGTGCATTGGCGAGGATATGTTGGTTGAGGGACCAGGCGTTGTAGAGGGGGACAAGATTAGGATGTTGGAGGAGGGCTCGTCGGATGGCTGGCTGATTGTCATGGTTTGAGAGGATAGATAGCTGGGGAGGATGTGTAGGGCGATGGGGAGGGGTATGTCGATGGTGTTTGTTGTAGTTACTATTTTTTTTTTTTTTTTTTGTTCATTCTTTTCTGTTAGAGTCTTTTTCTTCTTTTATAGTCTGTTAATAGTTCCTTGGCATGAGATAGATTTCGTTCTGGTTCCCAAGAATTTTCCAAGGTTGGGTAACCGTTCCACTTTATCAGGTAGTGGTATCCTCGTGCCTTCTTTCTGTGCATGACTAGTGCTTCTACTTCGTACTCTTTTTCTCCTTTGATAAGGTCTGGTGGTGGTTCCGAGAAGCTCGGTCTGTGGGTGTCGGTTTTGAAGTAAGGGGTGAGGAGGGTGGCATGGAAGACCAGATGTATTTTCCACTGTCTCGGGAGGTCTAGTCGGTAGTTTAGTGGATTGAGAACTTCTTTTATTGTAAACGGTCCTTTGATGTTTCGGGGCCAATTTCCTAGATGGGTAGGGGGTTTTTGAGTTTTTCACTTCGAGCCATACCTTCTGTCCTAGCTTGAATGGGGAGAAGTTTCAGTGGACTCATTCCAAGACTATCTGTCTGGCGAGTTTGTGGGTAGCTACATCATCTCATGCTCTTTGGAGGAGAACAATCCTCTTTTCTAGTTCGGGTACATTAGTCTTTGTATAGGGGAGAGGAATTGCTTTTGGTTCATAGCCCATCATAAGGTAGAATGGGGAGTTCTTTTGCACTGAGTGAGTCCTTTGGTTGTGCACGAATTCTGCTGTAGGTAAGAGGCACTTCCAATCTTCGGGGTTATTAGAGCAAAACATCTGCAGGTAGACTTCAATCTCTTGGTTTACCCATTCAGTTTCTCCGTCGGTTTGTGGATGGTAAGCGGTGCTCATTGCCAGTTTAATTCTGAGGATTCATCCTAGTTCTTGGAACAATTGGGAAGCAAATCTTGGGTCCCTATCGGAGATTAGCTTATCTGGGAGGCTGAACCTTTTGTAGACATAATCCAAATAGAGAGTGGTGGCCCCTATAGCATCAATGGTTTTGTTGCAAGGGATTAGAATTACCCCCTTAGTAAGACCATGGTCTACCACGACCATCAACGCATCAAACCCATTGGATTCCGGTAGGTCTGTGATGAAATCAGTTGTTATGAGTGCAAATGGGTGTGTCACATCAGATTTGATGGGAGATAGGAGTGGCATCGTTGGGTGGGTGTTGACCTTCATCTGCTGACATGTTGCGCACCCCTTTACATAGTTTTTGATGAAAGTGACCATTCCAGGCCACCAGTAGTCTCTTCATAGTAGTTCTGTCATTTGCCATTGTCCAGGGTGTCCTCTGGGCAGCAAGTTGCGATATTTTTCCACTAGCTGTCTGTGAAGGTCAATGTCCTTGGATACATAGCATCTGTTGTTAAAGAAAAGCAAGCCATCTTCTACTTTCCAGTCCTGCAGGGACGATTTGATCGGTGGGGTTCCTTTTCTTTGAGGGCCTTGATTGCATCCTGTACTAAGTCCTCCTTCATGATTCATTTGGCGAATAGGTCGTGTATCGCCGTGTCGATAAAGTTCACAAATAGGTTATCCGGTAGGAGAGTGGCATCTTCATTGTCGGTGTCATTTTCAGGAACGTGGTCTTCTCTCCACGATAGTGCGTTGCTCTGCACCATTTGCAATCCAGGAACGTGGACCAACTGCAGGTTGAACTCCAAGAGAAATAGGCTCCATCGGGCCTGTCTCCTGTTGAGCTTTTGTGCCATTCTGAAGTAGGTGAGGTTCTTGTGGTCGGACAAGATGGTCGTTGGGTGTTCTGAGCTGAGTAGGTAGTGCCTCCATGTTTCCAGAGATCGTATAATCACCAATAGCTCTCTGTCGTAAATCTCGTAGTTTCTTTCTGTAGGAGTAAACAAGTGAGAGATGTAACTGCAGGGGTGCCAGTCTCCATTGACATCTCTCTGTCAGAGGACTCCCCCTGTAGCCCACTTCGATGCATCTGACTCTATCACAAAGGGTCTGGTGGGGTCGGGCATTAGCAGTACTGGGGTTTCAGCGAATTTCTTCTTGAGGGCATCAAACACCAGTTGGCATTCTGTGGTCCATTCGAATCGCTTGGTTTTCTTTGTCAGTTCGTTGAGTGGTTTCGCCAGGTTGGCGAAGTGTCCAATGAATTTCCTGTAAAAGTTTCCGAAGCCTAAAAAGGACCTTACTGCTTTGACATTGGTTGGTTCAGGCCATTCCTTTATTCCAGCCAATTTTGTCAGGTCCATGGAGACCTTGTTAGGTTCGATGATCATTCCTAGAAATTCTACCTTTTGCACCCCAAATTTACACTTCTCCACTTTGAGGTAGAGGTCGTGCTCTTGAAGTCTTTGCAAGACCCATTCCATCCTGATTTGGTGTTCCTGTTTTCCCTTGGAGAAGATGAGAATATCGTCCATATAGATTATTACCCATCCCTCATGTAACAGGTCTTTGAAGCTGTTGTTCATCATTGCTTGAAAGGTGGGGGGTGAGTTGTATAGCCCGAAGAACATTACCGTTGGTTCAAGTAGTCCTCTATTAGTTTTGAATGCAGCCTTCCACTGGTCTCCATCTTTTATCCGGACATTGTGGTAACCCCAGTGAACATCCATTTTTGTAAACTATTCCGCGCCTTGTAATTTGTCCATTAAATCACCTACCAAGGGAAGCAGGTAGGCGTTCTTGATGGTTCCTTCATTCAGGTATCGGTAATCTTGGCAAGGTTGGAGCGCTTCGGAGTCCTTCTTTGCTACAAAAAAGAAGGGGGAGGCCATCGGGGATTTTGAAGGTCGAATGTATCCTTTCTGTAGGTTGTTGTCGATGAATTTGTCTAGCTTCTGTTGTTCGGTGAGTGAGAGAGGGTAAACCTTACAGTCTTTTGGGACGAAATCTGGTTTGAGGTTGATGGTGTGGTCCCAGGGTCTTGGATCTGGGAATCTTTCAGATGCTGTCTGTTCGAATACCTTGCTCCAGTGAAGGAATTCAGGGGGTAGAAGTTGTTTGAGGGGTTTGCCTTTTTCTTGTTCCACATTGTGTGCCAGGTGTTGTGATACTGATGTCTTTACCTTGATCCATAGATCATTCCTTTCCATGGTCATGGTTTGTCCTTCTTCAGTAAATTCTCCAGTTGTTGGGTCTCCCAGGTCATATTCCTGCGGTCCTTTGACCATATGGAATATACCAGTGGGTTCGTCTTTATCCGGGATTTCTTCAATGGTTGCTTTGGGTGTCCTTTTCTTTCCAAGCATGCTGTAATTCTTCCTGGTCTTTTTGATGATCCTTCATATTTGAGCGAGGCATTGGTCTTCTTGGAATTCAAAGGTTCCTTCTTTCCAGTTAATCATTGGGTTTACCTTTCGTAGCCATGGTAGTCCTAGGATAATTGATTCATTTCCTAATCCGGTGACTAAGAATGTCAGTTTTTCTTTCCTACCATGGATCGTCATTTCTTCTTTAGCGCATTGGGTGATGGTTCCCTTCTTGTTCGGGGTTTCATCTACGTTTTGCACTGAGACTGGTTTGGCTAGCTCATATAGCTTTATCTTGTGCGTTTCGGCGAATTTGTGGTCCATGAATATTCCTCCTGCCCCACAGTCGAGGAGGGCTTCTGTGTCAACGTCTTTTCCTTCGTCTGCTCCTACTCTGATAGGCAAATGCATAGATTGACTGTCTAGAGTGACTAGTAGTACAGAACAGACTGAAAGTTCAGCGGTACCTGGTGTTGGTTCAGGCCGCTTCTTTAAAAACCCATTTCTTCCATGAGCGTGAGGGTCTTTCCTCTTTCTTCTTCGTCTAATCCTCCTAGAATGGCTTTAATGTTCGCGTACGCCTCTGCCCCTTTTCTCTTTGGGAAGAAGTGGTTCATTTGTTCGGGTTGCTGGTATTTGCAGTTGTTTGTTAACTGATTTAGCGGTGGGAAATTCCTGCACTTGTGATTGGCGGCTCTATGCCTGGGGCTGTAGCACACAAAGCAGAGTCCTTTCTGCATGTGTTTGGTTCATTCTTGCTGGGATAGTCGGTTTATCTCCAGCATCAGTTTCGTGGTCTTGGGAGGGGTGATAGTTTTCTTTTTGTGAGTCTCCCACGCTTTTCCCACGATGGCTCTTGCTCTTCTCCAGTTCCCATCACATTTTGATGCAGCTTTGATCATTCCGTCTAGGGTGATTGGAATGTTCTCCATGGTGAAAATCTTTTCAAGGAGAGCTGGTTTCAAGCCGTCCATGAAGTATTCGATAAGTGTGGTGTCTTCGGTGAGTTCCGATCTTGCTTTCAGAATGAGGAACTGGCTGATGTAATCTTCTAAATCGTCGCCCTGCTTCAGGATTTTCATTTCCGTTCAGGCTGACCCCACATCATCTATAGGGGAAAAAGCCTCTTTCACTTCTATCGCAAATCCTTTCCAAGTCCCCAAATTGGTTCTGCTTCCTCGCTCTAATGCCCAAGCTGATGCCATTCCCCCATTCATAAAAGAGAGAGTGAAAATGATCCGCTTTTCATCAGTGTCATAGATCGCCTCATTTACTTGGAGGAAAAGGGAAACTTCCTGGAGAAATTTCATAGTTTTGGTTCGATCTCCGGTGAAGTCTGATGGTGCTCTGATTTTGATCTCTTTGCTTGCCATGTCCGTGTATAGATCATCATCGTTGTTGAGGAAGGTGAGCTTTGGTGGTTCTGGGGATTCTTGTTTAATCTTCTTCTTCTTCAGCTGAGAAGTCTTCTTCTGTCAGGAATCTTCCTGGTTGTCCTGGTTCTGTCTTCGTGAACCACTTTACCTGTGTTTCTGAGAATCGAGTCTGTCTTCCTTGGTAGCTATACCAGAGCCCGTCTTTTGTGGTGGCTCCTCTTGGTGGTCAATCAGCGGACTGCTGTCTTCGAGATGTGGTTGCCTACTCTTGAGGTAAGAGGGTGTTCAACGATCAGCTTGACCTTTTGTTAAGACAATAGTCCCAACTCAAGTCCAAGCACTTCTGCTGATGTAGTCAATCAGCAGTCAGAGGTTCTGTCTGCTTACTGGAGGGTTTCTCAGTAGCGCTGATAATACTCAACCTGGTAATCCAACCAAAACACCTATAAGGTGAATTGAGGTATAAAGACAGGTCAGAGGAAGGGTGCGAGGTGGTCTTAATATCACCCAAACAAACTACCAATGTTTCAATAGGATATGATGGCACAAAAATGTGTTCAAATGAATTTCGATTGTTTGCAAAGTGGTTTGAATAGCGGTCGATATGGGTTCGGAAGCTGTTATGGGTTTCTAGATATTAATGGTTAGTTTCGAAATGTTCACAAAGTCGAATGAAGGGCTGGAAATAGGTTTCGATGAGGTTCAAACAGTTTCAAACCTAGTTAAACAAAGAATCAACGCGCAAAGCCGATCAATACCGACTTTTTAGAT
>QLOK01003219.1:0-12024 GCA_003313805.1 Tricholoma flavovirens
AGACCAGATGTGATGGAAACGGTAATCACACACGAAGGCTGTGCGCCGTACAGCTGCTGTAATGAGTGAGCCGGAGCTGTCATAGCGAACAATAGGATCCAGGCCGGGCTAGCCCAGGCTCTGTAAGCTGCGAGTGCCGTTGATGAGACATTGAGACCTAGACTGATGAAAAAAAACAGTCATCCTTTTCGGTATTACGAGAAACCGCAACTCGACGATCATGCGGCGTGGGATAAGCGCTTGACAACGAATTGCGACATTTCTCGTATACACATCATCTACTATAAGGGGTTCGGAAATTTCGAACAACGTGGTTACGAATAAAAAATAAACTGATTCGCGAAATGGAAGCACCTACATGTTCTCTGCTATCAGCTCCCCCGAACGCCGTCAGGGAGAGCCCTGAGGAGCCTCAGCATTGAAGGAGCTTAGGCATGACATTTGAATTCAAGAACCCAGAATGGAAATAGGGGAGGGCAAAGTATATGGGCGTATGTTCACGTCGTGTAGATCCGGAGCGTTAACGTAATGGCATGCGATAATAGCATTGAACATCATCCCGCGCATCACCTCGCATCTCGCATGACAGAAACAGCCATAGTAAGATAGCTGTAAAACCTCCAAGGAGAAAAAGGGTAATTTTAAATAACAGAAGGCAGAAGAAACATCGCAGATAGCACAGCAGACGCACCTGTTTGCAAAACGAAAACGAGGACCGTCTGAACTCCACAATAATCCCAAGCTTCAGAATTCATGCGTCACGACCACGGTGATGTCTTTCCGAAACCACGCGAGACTCTTGATCGATAAGGTCACCCACCCGGCAAGGCATCACACTTTGAGCTTGGGGGGGACTTGTCATACCACGTGCAGGTCGCCGTATCCCCGCAGATACTGACCACGCACTTTTAATATTAAGGAGGGCGCGTGCCGGATGCCAGTGGGCTGCACCAACTTATTGGTAAAACTGGAGCTGGAAGTATGCTTCGTGGTGTGTCTTGTTCACCTGACATAATCAGAGACTCGCTGGGTACACTGGAGATTCGAGATATGGGATAGTGATTTGAAATGATAGTGAATTCCGACTAATCCGAGTCGGAAGTTCTAGCGAACATGGTTGTCAGTCGCCTGGGCCTTGGCTTAACGCGGTAAGTTGATCCCGAGACGAAGGCCAATACAGGACGCTAGCAATAGTGGCCTTTGGAAGATGAAAGACTTATCTTTGCTTGTGGCACTGGGATAAGAGCCTCTGAGTATATGTTTCGGACTCGCGGGCGCGGATCCGTTCATTTTACGCGAAGAAGCATGCCTCTTATCAACCCGAGGAACTGGAGAATTGAGAAATATGAACTTGTTGGTTTGCCTTCGCCTCGTGTACTTAGAAGAGATATGAACCTCGAAAAAAAAAAAAAAAAAGAGAGGATAGAATGCGCCACGCATCAGTTCGGTATGCGTAAATGAACGACTATGCCCCTCACGAGTCACGCATACGCCTACAAACGGCGATTAAACTTGGCAAGGACGCAGCGAATAGCACGTCCACCCCACATACCATTACGATTCAGGGAAGCGTAGGAAAAGTGTCGAGAACCAAAAATAGGCCATCGACCCTACACGGAGTTTTGAGTTTTTGAGTTCAAGTTTCGACCCTTTTCGCGATCTCAGCAAGGGGGGGGGGGGGGGGGGAGTTGTACGCTTGTAGCCACCTGACGAGACCCCTGCTGATACTTTCGATATCTAAAAAGACACTCGCGAATCTGCTGAATGCTTCTATTGGATTGGAACTTGGAACTTTGAATATCCACCGAGGCACGGGGTGTGTGCTGAGTGAAGAGCAAAAAAAAAAAGAGGTGTGATGAAAAAGACAGGGCGGGATGGGAGAAAAAGACAGAAGTGAACCAAAGCAAGGGTGATGGTGAGGTGTTTTTTTTATCTGACCACCTTATCGATGGAGATTATCGTATCGGGATCGATGGTTGAATTGATCTTCGACCCAGGTTATGGTAATCGCTTGAAAGTAATCAGATGGCGTCTCAGGACCCGGCCTATAAATGAATCTATTTACTCGTTGAGTTTAATCCAGGATGCTCACTTGCCTTCTTGATAGATGAGCAGAAATTGAATTCGTACTATGGGCGAGTGATCCGTTCAACGGATGGAACCAATGGCATTAGCATATGATAAGAGAAGATAAGCCAAGAAATGAAGCCGAACCTTCAAGAACTGCATAAGGTTGGGTAGATCGAAGTTGTGACACAAGCCTGAGTAGGTTTGCTGCAGGGACGCGTAGGTCCCGATCATATGATTAAGCGTTTCGATCACGCGATCCACACGTGCGTCCCTGATCGATCGTTGATTTGAATTACGTAATCGTAAGGCGCTCGCTTAGTACAGCGTCTTCCACCGAAATTAAATTCGATGTACAAGCCCAGCAGTATTTGGAGCTAAAGAAATTGTGGTTTACACTCTCCAACTTGCTCCTCCATGGCCTACCCGAGTTGGAATCATGTTACGTGTAATCTTAGCACGTTCAATGACGTGTATGTACCACCATCATGTTACCATCCCTTTTGCGGATCATTTTTTTGCTTTTATGTGATACCAAGGTCCAAAGTTCTACTCACGTCCTCGTGCCGTTAACGAAATTACTCGCACTTGTTTGCAATGTAGTATGACTCGGACGCCCTTCATCTTTCTCGGCTCCAACGGTGTGCAGGTTTCCGGGGTCTTGTTCTAAATGCTGGCGCGCTCTGCTTGAATTATATTTGTCTTCTGTGGTTCAAGTTGGACTCGGATATCCTGCCATGGCAGTTTCCACCATTCATGGTCGTTCTCGGATTTTTGGCCTAGCAAGTGATATTTATGCAACGAACTCTGTGCTATCCCTGCAATAGACGAATGTTAGCTTCAGGCGCGGATTGATCCAAGTCTACCGGGCCCAGGCTCAATCAGGAAAGTGTTGGACCTTCAGCTTGGAACCTCAAGTGGACCTACAGTTGACCTCATATCGGCATATTGCCTAAGCCACATATGATCTTTAGGAACTAGAGCTCGTGGCATCATGACATCGGACCAAAATCACCAGATGTACAGTGGCAAAGCGCCATTCCTAGTCAGCGATATTTGAGTGCTAAGGTCGCGACCTCGCACGTCACCGTTTGATTGAATTTTTTTTTTTGCTCTCGAAAACTTGGAGCTAAAGTTACGTTAGTGACCCTACCATCTCAGATATTCTGATTGTCCTAGGTACAGCATCGCTCCTCATTCTCGTTGACAGGCTCCATTGACGCGTTCAAGTTATCTTTTCTTTCCGACTGTCTCTGGATCATTTCAAAACCCCAAGGATTTATCAGAAGACGAGCGATATGTGGTTGTCCCGGATGACGTTGACGTTGTCTTGCTGCTACACGTACTAACATTATCCCTAAAGCGTTGAACTTCGTGGCGTGTACCTTGTTTATCATACATGGCATCACCTGGGCCTAACATGCTATACTGGTATACAACCACACCATCGCCATATTGTCAACGAACCAGTGATTCTTATTTCGCCCTGTGCTCATTTCTGCCGAACATTTGATCCCCTGCCAGTTCCCACCTGGTTTTCCCAATCAGGGATTCTTTATTCATATCCGAGGTACAGAGTGCTTTCCAGACAATGTCATGGACGACTCCGAGCTTCCAGGGGCGCTATCAACGTGTGGATTTCGCAAGCCTGGAGGTCACAAGGCGAGATCAGACGATGGTTTTACAGAACACACCGAAGCGTTGAGGATGCCGGGAGCGAAGGCTCTTACGAACACGAGTTTGCAATTTTAATATTCTCCAATCCAAGATTGCCGATGATGCATGGGGTTCGACGAGCAAAGGTGAGGGAACAGTTGATATACGAAAAGGAAGTGGAGTTAGATGCGACTCGCACGCAACCGAACAGTTCAAAGAAAAGTCACAGGACAACTTATTGCTAAGAGACATCGAGGGACATCCGCTCTCGGAGTCCGTCGCTCAAGTTGCACGCTCGAATCGAATCAAAAGATCATCGTAATGGTTGCCACATAATTGGCGGATTGTTGACGGAGTATATGACACCCAGGGGGTACAAACAATGGCGTTTGTACCGGGATAGTCTCACCTGGAGCACTCCGCCACCTCCCGGTGGAAACTAATATGAACTACGTCAGCTGTGCATACTGTAACATAATGGGCTCAGAAGCTCACCGAACGCAAATCGTTATTGGTCGGATGCCCATCGCCGAAGGAATGCCAGTCCTTAATAACATTCTTAACACATGCTCTCACTTCGAACAGAAGGATATCCGGAATTTCTGACCGTAGTTGCCGGATTCGTAGAGCGTCTGGTCCTGAGCACTTTTACGTCGCAGACAGGGTCGATTTTGTGCCGGCACATGACATACTGCTGCTGATAAATTTTCCAAAAGTGGCACATTGATGCATGATGGATGGAACGATCAGAGCACTGAACGGACTACTTATAACGTGCTGATCACGACGGCCAAGTAGCCATAGTGGTATCTTCCCTGAACTGTGAGAACGTGATACCCGTCAGTTGGGCGGAAATGAACAAGTGTTAACACAGATTTGCAACCGTACTCCTGGATCGATGAGGAAAATGAGACTTTTCGAGGAATGAACAAAAGGTCCTGCTGACCTGAAGCGCGCTATGGGTTCCTTTTGCCTTGATGGGAACATCGCTGTATCACGCCAACGGTGAGATAATGTGAACACGAGAACAGGTTGTAGATTGAACACACCGTCACAACGTTTCCACTGATGCTGTACATTGATGATAGATGCGTAAACGCAGACTAACATGATACGTGTGAGAAGACCGAAAACTATCCCTGTTAGTCATTGGGTAGGAAGTCAACGCTAGTCAACCTTTATTTAATCTAGAAATTTCTAAAGGAGCACTTGCCGAATCGATTCCGAACAAGTCATTTTCCACAGTTAATGAAAAGGACTTAGCCGCAGCGGTATATAACCCCAGTAGACCTGATAAGGATAGTCCTTGAAAGATCGTAGTGGATAATCCTCAGGAAAATGCCGTTGCTTGACGTGAATATGCGAGCGAGGCTCAAGCCGTGCGGTTCTTGCCATCGAGGCCACGCATGACCTGCGCATGACAAACGTGTAACTTCTTGACGGCCTCCGAGTCTGATCCGGAGAGTCAACGGTTGCCAGTAAATGGCTGCGGTAATCTGCAGAATGGAAGAGGTTGTGCCCAACTCATATGACACGGAAGGATCGTACGTGACGTGTACGGTACAGTGCATTCTGTCATGCATGTTTGATGCATATGTACGAAAAGGTCGGGGATAGGTAGTCGAGCTACAACAGGATTTTAGTACGTATCTGACGGGTATCAAACACGAAAGGTTCAAGTTGCACAAAGCAGTGCCCGACGAACGGTGCAGCGGATTTGCTACTGGCGCTTGCGCAGAAAACCCGCAATGTTCATACCGAGATACACCGACGGTGTCAGCGACAGGTCCTGGCCATGACAACTCGGATGTGTAGCTTGCCCTCTGGCGTCTTTCGCGGTGTGTTGAGAAGGATCGTTGTCCCTACCAACCACCGTTTGGTGAAACAGGAGCGTCAATCACTGCGACAAGTATCATCAGCTAGTAGTACTAGTACCGCCTCTCCCTGGATCACTCCGGTTTGTTATTAATAAGGTCTCAGGATCCCATTTGCCCCATAGCTAATCATGTTTTCCTCAACTTCGCGAACTCAGTGGAAAGGGTTGTATAATGAGCTTACAGAAATCCCAATTCCATCGTCCGCCATTTTCCAGAAATCTGATAGTAGGTATCGTCAGTTGGCGTGTTCTGCTGTCTCTGAATACACAATCTATCCAGCTATTCAAGTCACATCCACTTGGCACGACCACATCCGGAATGTTAAACGGTCGACCACCAAGTCAATTATCTTGACGCAAGACTCCGCAACTACAACACCCCTGCAAGACGTCGGTGACGTTATCAATACCGTCATATCTCCCTCTCGCGCACGGAGTGCGGTCCTCCGTGAAGTGAAAGCGCAACCCAATCCAAAGAGATTTATAGAGATCTGGCACGATGAACGGTTGGAGGCATCGATGGAGGTAACAGAGACGCATGGGGCATTCTACACAGACGGTGACTCTTAATTCATCTTAGCTCACCGTTCTGGATAGTTAACTGGTTCTTCAGAGTACCTCGGATCATTGGCGTTCTCCTCTTCTGAAACATCTCTCATCTATGTGGCCGAAGCCAATGCGCCAACCAGCAGTAATGATGATCCCTACCACCGATTTCGATTCATACCTCAATTTGGGGAGGGCCTTGCAGGAAAAAAGCGGCCCACAATGTTCATTTTCCGTTGGACTGCAGAGAAGGGGCAAACCCACAAACTGATCTCTCTCTCTGTGCCATCCTCGCCAGTCCTTTTTGGCCAAGCCATCTTTTCTCCCGATGCTCATAAAATTTACGCCACAGGGTACGAATACACCTCCGATGGACGTCAGCTCGGTATCAAGGGATGTTACAACCGTCCCTCAGGTATCTGGGAGATTACACCCAATAAAGCACGTCCTGGCGATGCACAGCAAAACGAACTGAGCTTTACAGCACGGAAGCTCACGCCGTCCCATCTTTCGTGTCGTTCCCCACGCGTCTTCTCCCATGAAGGAACATCTACTTTGTTCTGGCTCTCGTGTCCCACAGGAGGGGCTCACGTTTCTACTTCTTTACTCTATTCTCTTGATATTACTGGAAATCTACCTGCCGCTGTCATCAACATCGGCGCGCCACTGGTGGATGCCGTTTTTGGTCCCCTAGAAGACGAGTTTCCCGGTCTTTACCCAGATTATAACCTCCCTACGGTGCCTTTCGTTCATCCTAATACAGAAACGTTCTCAGGTCCCTGTATGGTAACCCACTCCCTTTGGGGGTCCCGATCTACCGTGCTTTTGATAGATACTGCCAAGGGTGAAGTGAAGGACCTCACTCCTGAAGATGGTGACTTGTCTAGCTGGACGGTGCTCTCGACTGACGGGGAGTCACGTATACTCTGCGCACGAAGTACACCTGTAAGCCCACCTCAGATCATGTTGGGTGAATTCGACGATACTGGTGTCTCCTGGCGCGTCGTCGATAAACCAAGTCTATCTACTGATGGTAAGTTTTCTATTATTTTACGCCAAAGAACATATTAGAATCTTTGATCATAGTTGAAAGTGCTTTGGGTACTCTCTCCGCATCAGTCATCTCCATCCCTGAACGACACCCCACGCAAGCCATCGTTCTCCGGTCCCAGATAAACCCCAGGACCAAAGACCCATGTATCACATGTCCCCATGGAGGCCCCCATGCGACCAATACAACAGCGTTCTCCGCTGCAGGGGCAGCCTATGTCTTGGAAGGGTGTCAGTTCTCTATATCTAAGTGATCTTATCGTATATCTTACTCATTGGTCTCTGTTAGACACAATCGCATATGTCAATTACACAGGTTCGCTCGGATTTGGCGAATCATCGGTACGCGCCTTGCTAGGCCACTGTGGCACGCTCGATGTGCAAGATTGCATCGCGACCACACGACACCTCGTAAAAGAAGGCATCGCAGCCGACGGTCCGGGAAAACAGTTTATACTCGGCGGAAGCCATGGCGGTTTTCTGGCTGGACACTGTAAGCTTGCTATATTTCTCGAAGCAGACGACGTTCGTGCTTACATACCATTGCACAGTGCTTGGCCAATTCCCCGACACCTACACCGCAGCCGTCCTTCGCAACCCTGTCATCTCCGCAGGCGAGATGTCCTCGACGGATATCCCGGATTGGTACTACTTCGAGTTCGGGCTGGACTATCCCCTCTCGTTCCTTTCCAGCTCCCCAGAAAAGCATAAGAAGGAACCCTTGTTTCCGCCTGCTCTTCCCCCACTCATGTCTCCCGAGACGTTTGAGAGGGTATACAAGGCATCTCCGATTGCTCATGTGGATAAGGTTCGAGCGAGCGTATTGTTGTTAATAGGAGCCTCGGATTTGAGGGTGGCGCCGACGCAGGGAATGGAGTATTACCATGCTTTGATGGGGAGGAAACAAGTAAAAGAGTCAAAATCAAAGACCGGCCCGGGGGAGGTGGAGATGCTGATATTTGAGGGGGAGAGTCATCCGTTGGATGGCGTGGAAGCCGCGAGGGTTGGATGGGAGGCTGCAAGAGATTTCATTGCAAACGCGAGGAAGCGTGCGTAGTGCTCTATGCAAGCCTAAGTAGCGCTAGATAGGTAGTGAACGCTATTCACACATCAGCGTTTTGAAGATTTACTATGTGCGGGGCTAAATTTGATTCCAGAATGGGATACAGTCGCGGACAACTAAAGAAGTTGTAGCAGTAGTTTATGGTCCCCCATATGTTCTGTGCAGATCTGCATGGACTGGTATGTTTTGAAATACAAAAAAAATAAAACATTAAAAAAACTATACAGGCTTGGGGGGCAGTACCCCACCCCCAAACCTGCCTATTAGTGGTTGCTGGTGCCTCCCCACCATCAGTTGGGCCTCCCCGTTATCCCTGGTGGTTCTCCCTTGCTGTTGGTGCCTCCCTGTCATCAGTAGGGCATCAGGCAAAAAGTCTGCGTGAAGCATAGCCATCCATGGACTAGCAAGGAGTGCCCGCATGCCTAAGCCCACAAGGCTTCTGAGGTGACTTGTATAGACATGCACAGATTAGTTCTATGCAAGGATGGGATCTATGCATGCCTTCTGAGCCTTGCATAGCTCACAAGGTCATACTAGTTATGCTAGGCTATTTTTGATAACATGTATAATAGTATTCTTAAATCAAGCATGAACATACCCATAAGGATTCAGGAAAACATAATACACGTAAGAACTAATATATACAGTGAACAAAGAGTACAAGAGAGCACAATACCAATAGAAAATAAACATGAATTGAGACCCAAGAGCAAGAAGTGAGGAGAAAGCTGAGCAAGGAGGGAACCAAGAGCAAGGAAGGACAAGAAACTATAGCAGTTGACAATGAGCCAAAGCCGCACATCACAAAGACTGTCTGACCCATTTTGAGGCATTTGGAGCCAGATACTTTCTTGGCAACAGAGATGAAAGTGCATTGTCAGTGTCTTCATTCTCTTCATTGTCATTATCCTCATATTGAAGTCTTGATGCTTGTTTGTGCTCTGAGCGAGATTTTTGAGCTGGTGGATCTGACGCAGGCTGAGATGAACCCAGCTTGTTGCAGCGATAGCCTGAGTGTGCAGTCCATGGGCAGCTTGACCTGTCATGTGACACATGTCCTCACCTGATATTGCTTCCTCATCTTTGTGTGATGGATGTTCAAGTTGATGATGTTATTTGCAGCAATCCACACCATTGCATGTGCTCATTTGGTTGGTGTTGTCCTCTACTTCTAGCTCATCTGAGTCTCCAGTGTCATCAGGGACATTGTTATCAACAGTTGGAATATGGATGTGCAGCTGGCATCGGTATAGCAGTGCCCGACAACATTAGTCGCTTACACAGCACTGAGGCTATGCTATAGGTATATAAGTAGTTACTCTACTTTAACATTCCTTATGTGTTTGTAGAGCTCACACAAACATGAATATTGTTGTATAATCCTGTTTGGTGGTCCCACACTCGGTTCTAACACAAACACATCTGGGAAGGCAACCCGTAAAAATGGCTGTATTTGGGACCAACCCATGTTTGTCATTGTTTGATCTTATCTGATCACAGCAATGTTTTGGAAGCCCCAAGAAAGCCCTCACTTGAGGCATCACAATGTCTGCCAGATGAAATTGCAGCCACAGGGGGTGGAAGGGCAAAAGTGAATGGCAGAGGGATAACGAGCCTATCAAGCAGGAGATTTGGAAGAGTTGGGCACCCAGATTAAATGGGCTGGATCATGCCGCTGCAAGCCACCCTGGAATGTGGCACAGGCATTGGATTTCCAATCTCGAGGCAGTTGCACCTGTTGGTGCAGTATGTGCTTTGGACGCACAATATTGTTTACTCCTCATCAAGGTTCAGCTTCTCAGTTGCAGAGGGAGCAGGATTTTCCTTAGGTTGAGGGGGAGTGTTGGAATATGGATGTGCAGCTGGCATTGGTATAGCAGTGCCTGACAACATTAGTCACTTACACAGCACTGAGGCTATGCTATAGGTATATAAGTAGTTACTCTACTTTAACATTCCTTACGTGTTTGTAGAGCTCACACAAACATGCACTGTGAGCCTGGTAGGGTATGAATTTCAGCTGTTTAAGTAACAAAATAGGAAATATCTAATATAAATGGCTGAATATATGGTGGATGAATTTGGGATTAATTTTCATACTGTAACTTTCAAACCTCAAATGGATGGAAGTCAGACATATTTTATTACAGCTTTTTCATAAGTGAATAAGATGAAATTTCTTCTTAAATGAATGAATTACAGGGATGGTTTTAATACCATAGATTTCAAACACCAAATGGATGGAAGTCAGACATATTTTATTACAACTTTTTCATAAGTGAATAGGATGAAATTTCTTCTTGTAAATGAATGAATTATAGTGGTGCTTTTATTGCTATTTTCAAAAATGATGTCACTTTGAAAAAATAAAAAAGAGTTTGAAGCGAGAGCTCATGCTGAGTAATCACAGGTTTGAGTGTTGAGCCACGCGTTGCACTCCATCCTTTCCGCGCCATCCATGGTCTATAGACAAATCAGCAATGATCTCAAAGAAGCAGCCATCCGACTTAGGAATTGTGGTCGGGACACTGACACCGAGATCGCACAAATCACCAGGTTTTCAACATGAACCCTCTACCGAGCTATCCAACGCAAACGAGCAACGGGCAGTGTTAGGAAGTCTCAACCGATTGGTCGTGGTCATCCTCGAACACTCCTAAGGCGTGACTGTGATTATCTTTTACGACTGGCATGACACAAGCCTACTCTCTTTTTAGATGAGTACTCTCAGTGGCTCGAGCTCTACCGTGCACTTCCTGTCTCACTGTCAACTATACACTGAAGTCTTCAATGTGCGGGTCTCAATGTAAAGCATGTCCAGAGACTTGCTAGCAAACGGAACCCATTTCTATGGGCTGATTTCATATGCCGCATTGGGCAATATCCCCCACACTATTTGATATCCACAGATGAGGTCTTGAAAGATGATTGCACATATACCCGTTTGTGGGGAAGGGCTCCTGTGGGGATGAGGGTTGAACAGCATGATCCTTTTGTCTGGAAGCGAAGATATTCCATGCTCACGTCACTTGTCCTTTATGAGGGAATCATAGCGTCACAAGTGGTTGAAGGCTCGTTCACGCATGACACCTTCCTCGAATATCTCTGTGATGACTTGGTACGTCTCTTCTACGTTGAGATACACCTAATATATGATTGAATTATATAGCTTCCTTTGACAACACCCTTTCCGGGACCCCGCAGTGTTTTACTGCTCGATAATGCACAGATCCACCATTCCCAAGATGTTACCGACCTCGTTCATAGTTATGGTAAGTCAGATTTGTATGGACAGACATGATTCTGATCTTTGTATGGTAGGTTGTATCATCGAATACTTGCCACCATACTCTCCAGACTATCAGCTGATTGAACAAGGATTTTCTGTAATCAAGTCATCATTACGTCGTCGTGGCCTCTCCTTCTTCACTGCGGAGGCCGCCTACTATGAGTTATACAGAGTGTGTGATCAGATCACACCAGAGATGACCTGGGGTTTCTTTCGTCACTGTGGTTATCTTTGATATTATATGCATGTTCTCATTCATTACAGAATACATCAAATGTCCTCCTCAGTCATATCATGGTTCCATCGTAGCTGAGCATCCTGAACTGAAGCCAATTCACCAACAGACAGAGTACCCTCTCCTCAGAGATCTGCATCACTAATCAGACCGAGAACATGTGGCCCAGAAACATGAATTGCCTCCAGTTTCTTGGTGATGTCATCAAAGAGTCCATAGATTGTGCAAAACGTAGCAAGAAT
>QLOK01003223.1:459-13764 GCA_003313805.1 Tricholoma flavovirens
TTCCTCGAAACTACTTCGCGATCGATCGAAAGTCGTTCAAACACATTTTGCGCCATCGAAACCCATTCGAAATCTCGGTAATTGTGTTGGGTGATATTTAGACCACCTCGCACCCTTCCTCTGACCTGCAGCGGGTAACAGTGGGCGGGATAAATGTTATTTGTTGTGTATTATGTATTGAGGGGATATAGTGCTATTGTTTTGCAAAAATATTAAGGGCTGCATGGTGTAGTGGTTATTGTGCATGTCTTTTGTAGGCTGTGGTTCACGTGGTCAAGGGTTCAATTCCAGGTAATGCTATTTCTTTTCTTTATGTCTATCTCACCAAATAGGTTCTGTCACGTGAATCATTCTTCAGATATTATGGCATGTGAATTTATTATATTATATTTAATCCATATTACCTGTTCTGTTATAGGTTTCGGGACTTGGGCAATTGCCTACCAGCTTAGTTAACAGGTCTGATGCATGAGCTTTGGTGGGCAACTAATGGCAAGTGATACATGAGGGTAGCTGATACAGGTGGAGGAAGAATCACATTTGGAATCTCGAAACACGGTCAATGTCGGACACCTGAATAAAAAGGATTCCAGCAAAACCCATCAGCCACAACCCCCATATAACCCTCCAGTCTACCACCATCCTGCTCCTTCTATTTCCCGACCCTCACACATTATTAGAAATAGATCTAAAAACTCTATCTCTGATAAACTCGGAAAAAATGGCAAACTCACTGGTGATGAAAGAGATCGCCGCATGAAAGAAGGACTCTGCCTTTACTGCAGAGAAAAAGGACATGTCGCTCACGATTGTCCAAAGTCAAAGGTAGCAAAAGCACAATTGGCTAATGTTTCGGCCCCCGAGTCAAGGGCCGAAACCACAGACTCAAAAAAATAGTCTGCAATCCTCAGATATATGCTACACAGACTGAGGATTGCATTGACCTTATCCGCGTAGCTAACTTTGTTAGGCTCAATGCTTCCGCTCTTTTGGATCCCAACTCCCTAATCATTACACTTTTGTTAACATCAATTTGCTCCCTGCTTACCCAAACCCTAATTGATTCTGGATCTTCCCATTGTTTCATCGACTCTACATTTGCCGCTGAACACAACATCCCCACCACTTCGATTTCTCCAATCGACCTCCGACTTTTCGATGGGTCTTGTAAAACTACCATTACACAGACAGCCCATCTCCTAGTAACCTTTCCTTGCAGTGAAAAGTTCAATCTGACATTTTATGTAACCCTGCTAGACTCTTCCTGCTCCGCCATTTTAGGATACAATTGGTTGAAGCAATACAATCCGTTGATTGACTGGTCTTCTAACCAAATCTCTTTCCATTCGGCCAAACATAGAGGTCTCGCACCCCCAACGTCTACCTTGAAGGCTAATTCATCGCCTCAATCTTCTGTGAACTCACCATCCCTTATTCCCAATCGGATTCCCAAATCTATTCCCGACCCAATTCCTACACCTATTCCTGAATCTCCTCACCTAACACCTCCTCCCATCTCGTTAATCAATGCGGCCGCGTATTTATGTGCCAGTAAACTTCCAGGCTCAATAGCCTTTCAACTGCAGTTAGCACCCGACAGTACTTTTGGGCGCACAGCAGCTGTTATCAAACCGGACTTATCATCGGTCCCCAAAGAATATCACGAATTTGCCAATGTCTTCAATAAAGGGAAAGCTGATAAGCTCCCTCCACACCGCTCTTACGATCTCAAAATAGAGATTGAAGACGGAACTCCGCCTCCTAGCTGAATGTACTCCCTTTCTCAATCAGAGTTGGAAACTCTGCGATTGTTCATCGAAGAACATGTTAACCTAGGATTCATTCACCCCTCCGAATCCCCGCACGGTGCTCCTGTCCTCTTCATTAAAAAGAAGGATGGCAGCTTACAGCTTTGTGTCGACTATCGTGGCCTAAATCATATCACCAAGAAGGACCGTTACCCATTACCATTGTTATCGGACCTCCTTGATGCCCCAAAGAAAGCCCACATCTTCACAAAAATAGACCTTCGACATGCCTACCATTTGGTTCGGATTGCCAGCAGCGAAGAATGGAAAACCACCTTCAGAACCTGCTACGGTTCATTTGAATGGCTTGTAATGCCTTTCGGATTAACCAATGCACCAGCCGCTTTTCAACAATTTATGAACAACATCTTCAGCAACCTACTGGATGTTTGTGTCATCATCTACCTTGACAACATCTTAATTTATTCGGAGGATATGTCCAAACATAAAGCTCACATTAAGGAAGTCCTACATCGACTTCACAAAAATGGACTTTATGCGGCTCCCCCAAAATGTGAATTTCATAAAGAAAGTGTTGAATACCTTGGGTTCCAATGGACTCAAAATGGCTGATGACAAAGTAAAAACCATTCTGGATTGGCCGGAACCCTGCAAAGTAAAGGATGTCCAATCCTTTTTAAGATTCTGCAATTTCTACCAATGTTTCATTTACGGATACTCGGACATTGTCATTCCTCTCACCCGCCTAACCTGCAAAAACTTCCCTTGGAACTTCGATGAGAGATGCCACATGGCATTCGAAACGTTAAAGCAACAGTTTACCCAGGCTCCTGTACTAACTAAATGGGTACCTGATTCAGAAATGATTTTAGAAACTGATGCTTCGGACTATGCCCTAGCAGCGATCATTTCCCGACGGACTTCCGATGGCGAAATCCACCCTATTGCATTTCACTCTAGGACATTCCATGATGCTGAATTGAACTACGACATGCATGATAAGGAACTACTGGCCATTTTTGAAGCCTTCAAACATTGGCAACAATATTTCGAAGGTAGCGGAATCCCGATTGATGTGATCACAGACCACTGAAATCTGGAATATTTTGCTACTACAAAGATCCTTACTCATCGACAAGCCTGCTGGTCTGAATACCTTTCCCAGTTCAACATGGTTATTCGCTTCCATCCAGGGAAATTAGGCGCCAAACCTGATGCGCTAACTAGAAGTTGGGATGTCTACCGCAAAGGGGGAAATAGCGACTTCGTCCTCACAAACCTGAGCAATCTCCAACTCATCTTTACTCAAGAGCAGCTTTCTGCTTCCCTTCGAGCAACCTATTTTGCTACGCCAATCATTAGAAATGCAATCATTATGGACATAGAGAAACTTCATGACGACATTCGTTTATCCTTACCCCTTGACCCAATCTCTGCCGCACAATTCCTGACCCCCATTGATCCTAAATGGACTATTGATGAAAGTGGCCTACTTCATCTAAACAATCAGATTTTTGTACCGGACCATGTGGACCTCCGACTCAAAGTCCTACAATACAAACATGACCATGTACTCGCAGGACACTTCGGTCAAAACAAAACTTTAGAATCGGTTCACTGTGAATATGTTTGGCCCAACATGCGTACATTTGTAAAAGAATTCTGCAGCTCATGCACTACTTGCAAACAATCAAAGGCACCTCATCATAAACCCTATGGGTTATTGAAACAACTCCCTGTCCCTGAACGACCTTGGAATTCTATCTCCATGGATTTCATCAACACCTCCCTAACTCCTCAGGTCATACCGCACTCCTAGTCATGGATCAACTATCTAAACAAGGCATCTTCATTCCTACTTCGGACGATATTACGGCGCCCGAACTAGCAAGACTATTCATCATACACATCTTTTCAAAGCATGGAGTTCCTGCGCATGTTACATGCGATCGAGGATCCGAGTTCATCTCGCACTTTTTCCAATCCTTAGGAACAGCTTTGAATATGAAGATACACTTCACTTCGGGTTATCACCTGGAAGGCGACGGTTAGACCGAACATCTTAACCAAACGCTAGAACAATACCTCCGTATTTTCTGCAACTATCAACAAGACAATTGGTTGGAAATCCTACCCCTCGCCGAATTTACCTACAACAATTCTCCTAGTGCTACTACTGGCGTAACCCCTTTCTTCGCTAACAAAGGCTATCATCCCAACATCACTGTCTTCCCAGAACGAGAGTTAGCATCCGTCAAAGCCTGCGAATACATTATCGACCTTGAAGAACTTCATGCTGAACTCCGCAATCAGATGGCAGCAGCCCAAAACATTATCAAGGTCCTGCAGATCGCCGACGGGAACCTGCACCGGACTTCCATATTGGTCAACAAGTTTATGTTCGTGCAGAAAACATCAGTACCACTAGACCCTTGAAGAAACTCTCAGAAAAGTATTTAGGACCATTCGAAATTATAGCCCGTCCCGGCACTCACTCTTTCACCCTTCGTCTTCCCAAACACTTGTGTGCAATTCACCCAGTATTCCATGTTTCACAGTTAGAACCATCAGTACCAAACACAATCCCGAATCGTACCCAACCACCTCCACCCCCTGTCGAAATCAATGATGACATTGAATACGAGATAGCCGAAATTCTCAATTCAAAAATCGATAATCGGAGAAGGTGTAAAATTCTATACTTTGTTTGTCCAATGGGCTGGTTATGAAGGAACCGATGAAGAAAACTCATGGTTACCAGCTAATGAACTTGACCACGCACAAGAAATCATTTCGGATTTCCACACTCGTTACCCGAACAAACCTGGTCCTCTCCCATGATGCCTACAGAACACTGTCGTTACTGTAACAAGCCATGGGAATTATTTAACAAATCTTCTTTCAAGACCCTCACCTCAGCAGAATGGATGACAACTCATTCTCTCCTACTACACTCCTTCTTGCGCTTCTATTCAGCATATTGGTTGCAACCATTGTCTATGGACAAGCCAGATTTGCCTGCTGGTATCAGGAAAGGGTATTTGGGCCAAGAATCTATAACGATGAAGAGATATCTACTGTTCAATTTAACCATGACACTGACCTCTATGAAGAAGACAACAGTATTCCATTGGTTGAGTTACCACAACGGCCCGTTCCATTGAACTTACGATGGGTCCATTTCAAAACTCCACTACAACCAAATTCACCATTAACATCATCAGATGGCACCCAGCATCCTCGTTTCCCACCATCAGCATAAATTCAGTAAAACTCTCCTTCACTCCTTACATCATTCCAACCAAACACAAACAAAAAAGAAAAATTTTATTATGATCGGCCTTCCGATCGGACCCCTGCCTACATCCCTGCACCCAATTCAACTACTACCACAGCAACATTTTCCTCCCCTACATTCCCTACTACTCCTCATTTCTCCACCCTCTCCTTCAACCATTCTCGGTACTCCACTTCCTCCACCTGCAACTCCGCTACTTCATTCTCCATCTCCCCAAACTCCATGTCTGCCACCCACTCATTGAAAATCTCATCCTCCCGCTTGTTATCCCAATGGTACTGGAAACTATCCAGCACCTCCTGTACTACCCATGTCACCTTCTCCAGATTAGCTGCTGTAGCCTCGATGGATGCCTGTTGCAGCCGCACCATATCCTTCATCATCTCCCGCATCTCCTTCAATTCCTCACTCACGGACCCCAACGGAACTCCTATGATCTCCCCGCTATTACCCTCCCCATTTCTCCAAACTGCCCCTATGCAACGGTGCTTTGCTTTACTGCACACCAAACATGATTTTGCACGGCCCTCGTGGACCCACACGCACTCCCGCTCGCTAGCCGAACATCTAGGAACATTAACTAAAGAAAAACACAAAAAATCAGTCACTTACTTCTTGCAGGGCATCTCTGCGGTCTCCAGAGTTGACCCTTCCTCGATTTCTGTAGCGGTCTCCACTACGGTCTCCGCCTTTTTCACTCGTTTCTTGGGATTTGGCTGCTCATCGGCCACCTCCTTGGTTCCTGACTCGACCTCCATTGCCAGTGCCTGCTTCTTGCCTTTTTTGGCAGCCTTCCTTGCTGCCTTTGCTGCCACCAATTCCTCAGCCTCCTTGGCCTCCCTGGCCTCCCTCTCAGCGGCCTCCCGAGACTCTCGTTTCTTTCATTCGTTTTCTGCACTCTGTTCCTCCTCCGCTCATTTTTGGGTCTGCACTAGCATTTGCAGTAGTGCGGTGGACTGGTCCGCAGCGGACATGCGAGAGAAATCAAAAGTACCAAAGTTGGACATGGTGGTGGTGGTAGGAGGAGAAATGAAATTTTTCTAAAAAATTACCGAGTCTAGACTTCAACATTCATGTGCCTCAAAGGCTCAGCCTTAAGGGGGAAATACTGTTATGTCCCGTTCCACCCGACTCGGATTTCTGATGGAACACCGCTCCAAACTCCGATATATGTTGAGATCGATCAGATTCCATTCCAGTGCATAGTGTAGACTTCATACATAGTTACTGTAGTTACTCATAGGATTTTACCTTGGGTTATTACCTCGGGTACCGCCCATACTGCCGACCACAGCTAACATACATAGCTCTTACCTCGGTCTCTGATCAAATCTCCGATCTCGGATTTAATATTGGTATTTAAGCTTAGATATTTTGTTTGTATTCTGCAACTTGAATATCATATGTTATCATGTTATCATACATTATCATACATTAATCACCCTCTTGTCTTTGTCTTCGGACTTCTGATTGGCCCCCTACTCAAATTCCCGATCATCCTCTAGTAAATAGAACACCGTAACAAGTGAAGGGCGCAACTTCTTAAAAGTTGAAGCCAAGTTCTTCTCGATACCCCTCCGGATCGCCAATCGGTTCCTGCATGGATCCCCTTTCAGCCTCAGTTCATAACACATGCAAACACTCAAAGGCCCCACAGCATAAACCTTATGGCTTTTTGAAGCAACTCCTGGTGCCAGAAAGACCATGGAACTCCATCTCCATGGACTTTATCGAACACCTACCCATGTCCTCTGGCCACACCTCTATCCTCATCATAGTTGACCATTTATCAAAGCAAGGTATCTTCATTCCCACTGTGGATGAAATCACTGCTCCCCAACTTGCAAAGTTATTCATGATCCATGTATTCTCAAAGCACAGAGTTCCCACACATGTTACGTGCGACCACAGATCAGAATTTGTTTCCACTTTTTTCTGTTCTCTAGGACAAGCCCTGGACATGAAGATTCACTTCACCTCAGGCTATCACCCAGAAGGAGATGGGCAAACCAAATGTCTCAATCAGACCTTGGAGCAATACCTACAGATATTCTGCAATTATCAGCAGGATAATTGGTCTGAGCTTCTGCCCCTAGCCGAGTTCACATACAACAATGCTCTAAGTGCTACCATGGGTGTTTCACCCTTCTACACCAACAAAGGATACCACCCGAACATCACAGTATATCCTGAACGAGAAATTGCATCACAATGTGCCCACAAATATGTCATGGACCTAGATGAACTCCACACTGAACTCCGCACCCAGATGTCTGCAGTGCAAAAATGCTACCAAGAACCCGCGGATCGCTGATGGCAACCTGCACCCAACTTTACCATTGGTCAAAAAGTCTTTGTTAATGCTGACCACATTCGTACCACAAGACCATCCAGGAAACTTGCTGAGGAATACCTTGGCCCATTTGAAATTATAGCTCAACCTGGTACCCACTCATTCACACTATGGTTACCCATGCATATGCGTGCTATACACCCCATCTTCCATGTTTCCCAACTGGAACCAGAAGTCCTGAACCAAATCCCAAATTGAGTGCATCCTGCACCCCCTCCTGTCATAATTGATAATGAACTCGAGTATGAGATAGCCAAAATCTTGGACTCAAAAATTGACAACTGCAGGAAATGTAAACTCCTGTACTTCATTTGCTGGACAGGTTATGAAGGCACCAATGAAGAAAACTCCTGGTCACCAGCTATGGAACTTGACCATGCCCAGGAACTTATCTCTGACTTCCATGCGTGTTACATGTGCAAACCTGGTCCCTTACCCCTCTAAAGTTTCACTTCATCTCAATTATACTCTTATGATTTTTTTTAGAAACAGATGGTTTAATTATTTACACAAACAATTTTTCCATACTTTTCTACAGTATGGAGGACCCACATTTTACCCGCTGCCTACTCTGCAGCCACTTCACCTCCCCCTTCTGTAACCTCTCCCTCTGCCAGACTACCCTTCTCCCCGTCTTCCAACCCCTCAATCTGAGTTTGGAGGAATTCCCAGAATTCCTGGGTTTCCTCCTCCAGCTCCCTGATCTCCTCCTCCTCCATGGCAGCCAATTCAGCCTCAAGGTCCACAGTGGTCTTTTTTGAACTGGATGATTCATTGGTAGTGGCTGGCATAGGAACAGACAACAGATAGATGCTGGAAGATGATGGTTGGGAATAAAATCAAGAAATTACCGAATCAAGACATTGAATGATCACGTGCCTCGAAGGCTCGGCACTAAGGGGGAAATACTGTCATGCTCTGATCTTCTGACATCACAAAACCCATGGGATGACCGCGGTAATACTGATAGGAAGGATCATGAGGATTAGTAAACTGAAATAGTAATCAGGTACTACAAGTCCAACTCAGGAAAAATAGGAGAGAACACTGTGGAATATTCTAGGCTTCAGGCAACCCATGTAATCCCCAAGTTATCTTACTCATCTATTAGTAATAGTCATTGTAGACTCTACTAGATTATTATAGAAACATTTGTACTTAGTATATAAGCTCGCACATTAGGTCGAGCTATTCAGTTTGAATATTGATTAGTTAAGCACTACTTGGAATCTTCATCCTCACTTGCCATCTAGTATGGAAACCCGGTGCATAACCTGCGCATTCGCATTCATGTCCAGTAAATCAGAGACAACCCTAATCAAGAGGAAAGGCGCAACTTCTTATAAGTTGAAGCCAAGTCTTGTTTGTCCCCCTTTGGAAAACCCATGCATTTCCTGATTCCTCCCTCACAATATGGGTGGTGGGTTGGCATTTTCTGTTTCGGGGGGTTTGAGCATGTCAGTGACATGGCACACTTATGGGGTTCGCTGGGTGCTTATTGAGCAGGTATCCTCCTCCTGGGGTCTCCTGGGTTCCCTCTGCACATTCCTAGCCTGTGTCCACATCCTTGCATCCAATTTGAATGGGGAGGGGGATTGGGTAGTCATGGGCATGTTGTGCATTTTTTGTTGTTGAGGTCGTCACTAGTAGAGTACAACCTAAAATCAAAAAATGGTTAGCTGCTGAAAAAGAAGAATAAAAAGAATAAAAATACTTAAGTTACAGTGTGTTGAGGGACCTCGAGTTCCTCAATAGACATCAACAGTTGTCAACATCATAAACTGCTCGTGACGTGGCAATTTTGTGGCCACATGTCTTGTCGCTTGGCATTGATGGAACAGCATCAGAGCAGCATTGACAACACTTGATGGATGTGGGAGGTGGTTGGGGTTGGAGGTAGAGGAGACAATCAGGGGAGAAGGTCAAGAGCAACAAATATTTCATGATTTGTTTGTATTGTGTTTGGTAACATGTTCAACTTTCAGCAGAGTTTGAACTGACTTACATGTCTGAGTCATTGCAACTTCATTACTTGCCCAAATGATGACAGATATCATTTGGGCCCTAAGTTTTTTTTTTTTCAAGTTCTTTCCTTTGTTTTCAACTAACTACTGTTTTCATTTGCTTTTTTTAGGTTCTATCTATGTTATTTACCACAAGACAACTACAATGATGATGACAACAACCACCACAACCACAACCACAACAACAACAACAACAACCATGACAACCATGATGACAATGATCACAACCACAACCACAACCACAACAATGGCTATCACCACAGCACCCCCAACCGCTGCTGCAAGCAACTGCTCGTGGGGTGGAAATGGGGATGGGGACTGGGATGAGGGTGCAGAGGAGGTGAGGACGCCAATGACAGCCCATGAATGGACACCAAGCACGACGATGACGCTGTGTCCCCCCTCCCCCGCATTTTGTGTGGGGAGGTTTTTTAATTCCTTTTCATTTTTAATTAATATTGTTGCCCTTCCTCCCCGCGTTTTGCATGGGCAAGGGGACTTTTTTTCCCTTTTAAAAAAAAACTATAGTTGTTGCCCCATTACTGCCTCCATCTTGTGCGAATGAGGTTTTTAATATATGTATTTGAATAATATATAATACTTCTTTATTTTACATGAATCATGATTTATAAGTATTCCCTGGTACTTCACTGCAAATATTGAAAGCTTGTCTACTACTGATACAAAATCAGCAATGGAAATGCAGGAGTATGAACTACACACTACCCCTCCCTATAGAGTCTATAGATTGCTATGGTGTCTACAGGTTCTACAGTGCTATGGTGACTATGGTGACTACAATGCTATGGTGGTCTATAGCTCACTATGTCATCTATAGCTTACTATGGTGCTATGGCATGACCCAGGGTTTGCTGATGCTGATCAAAGTCATTTGGGCCCCAGGTAAGTTTCTCTTTGTCCATATCTTCTTTTTCTTTATGCAACTAACTTTATTTTACAGGTTTTAACTTACATACAACAATGTGATGACATGAATTCACCCACACCTCCACCTGCCAACTGCAACCACCATCATGAGCAACTGCTTGCAGGGTGCACAGCACAATGCAATGGCAAGGGGACAGTGACCAGGAGATTACTAAATGATGACACCTACCTAACTCCAACCCTGTGAGCAACTGCTTGTAGGGGGACAAGAGCCAGGGCTGACAACAGGAATGATGACATGGATACAATGAGCACAACAGGAAGTGGTAACAAGAATGACAAGGGGATGATGAGGGGGAGAGAATGATGGTGATAGGTCCACAGCTCACATCAAGCTCTGTAAACAATTTTCACACATTCATGTATACCCCTACTTGTCAACGATCATTCATGATCACTCCCTGAACCTTTGTGATCAGCTCCCACTGATGTTCAATTAAATTTCAGCTATTTTTAGCATTTTTGCAACATTTTGAGCTACTTTCAGATGTTTCTGATGATTGCACACACTTCAAATCATTGTCAGCTACTTTGTGACACTCCCAGAACATCCTTGATGTATTTTCATGAACATCCCAGCCTATTTTCGAGCTTATTGCAGTGTTCTGATCATTTTCAAGCTTTTTCAAATTTTTCAAATTGTTGATGTCACTTCTACATGCCCCCATGTTGCGATCAGATCTGTATTATGCAACACCGATGCTGACAGCCAAACATGGCAGTGATTTCATAGCCACAATACTGATCATTATTTACCAATTAGCTTACCAAGCAATGCTCACAATGTTTAGCATAAAAGTTCTATGTACATAGTTAGCTACCTAACAAAGTTGTTGTTTATCTATAAGACCTCTACTGCTCAACAGGTTATGGGCCCTGGCTTTAACTGAAGTTTCACGCTCACGCTAAACTTGAACTGATAACACCTGGATCAACTTTGAATGATGGCCAACATTTCAAATGCTCCAATGCACATGAACATTTACTGTATTGAGCCCTTGACAGGAGCCGAAAATTATGCTGTTTGGAAAATCAAAATGATGGATATTTTGATGGGGCAAGACTTGTGGGAGTATATCAATGGATCGATTACCCTACCAATGGATGCGACCCAACAAATAGCTTGGCATAAGAAGAACAGGATGGCACTATCCATGATCCGATTAAGGGTGGCCAACAAGATGTTGGTGTATGTTGCCAGTTCAACAAGTGCAAAGGAAGCATGGGACACATTGAAATCTTTGTTGGAAATTCAGGGGGTGTTAGGAATTGTCTTGGCATGGTGGAAGCTATTTTGGTCTCAATGCGCAGATGAGATGCCCATTAATGAACATATTCAGATGTTGTGCAGCTATCAGGAGGAGCTGCACAATTTGGGACAGAAGATTGATGGGGAGGAATTCTCCATTATTCTGCTAACCTCACTCCCTGAGAATTGGAACAATTACATTGCTTCTATAGACACTACAGTCCTAAAGGATGCACCTGCATTAATAGCCCGAATTCTAGAACACAATTGACAGCTTAATCTGTGAAATTTGGATGATATGGCTTTGATAGGAAAGCCTGGGAAAAAGAAGTTTAATCCCAATATCACCTGTTATGGATGCAGGGAAAAGGGGCACATCAGCAAGCATTGCCCAAAGAAGTCTAAATCAGGAAAGGGGAGATCGGGAGGGAAGAACAAGGGTCCAATGGAAGCTCACATGGCAGCAGATGAGGAATTCACTTTCTGTGGGGATTGTGGGAATGATGTTGCACTGGCCATCTCACTGGATGCCTGGTTGGCAGATTCGGCATGCACATCACACATAGCACAGGATTGAGGTATTTTTATTGATTACACCTCTACCCCTGGACATCAAATTTCTGGTTTTGGAAAATCACCCAGACTTGGATGAGGCACGATACACTTGGAATGTACCGTGGATGGAAAAACCTCAACGTTTACCCTAAAGGATGTGGTACACATGCCTAATGCACCTTTCAATCTTATTTTGATCTCACACACACTCGAGGCTGGAATAGCAGTTCTATTTGTGTCACCAGGGGTAAGGTTCCAGGCACCAAACAAATCGAGGAGATCAATATTTCATCACATTCACTGATGGCAAGGCACGATGCATGATGACGTATTTCATGAAGGAGAAATCCAAGGCATTTACGAAATTCAAGCAATACAAAAGTTTTATTGAAACACAAACTGATTGGAAACTCAAGAAGCTTCATGTTGATGGGGGGGGGGAGAATTTCTTAGCAAGGAGTTTAGGAAATTTTTGCTGGACAACAGAATTCAATTGGAAGTAACAGCACTCTACTCCCCACCCCAAAATGGAATTGCCGAATGATTGAACCGAACTCTGGTGGAACATGCACATGTAATGTTACATCAGCATGAACTTCCTCACTCTCTTTGGAAAGAAGTGATCGCTTATGCAACCTATCTTAAAAATAGATCACCAACACACATGATCAAAGATTGCAAGGTACCCGATGAGGTCTTCTGGGGAAAGAAGCCAGATATATCAGATCTGCAGGAATTTGGCAGAACTTGCTGGGTTTTGCAGCAGGATGGCAAAAACTCTTTTTTTTTTTTTTTTTTTTTTTTGGGTCAACAATTTATTACACGGGGCTCGAACGCAGTCCGTGGCTACTGTACATACATACAACAGCGGGTATACTACGCAAGTTGGAAAGGGAAATTGCCGCCCTGAGAATGCTCGGTGAAGCGGGAAGGAGGGCCGCGCCCAGAGGGCGCGGCCAACCATACAATGGGCGAGGTAAGCGCGAGGGCGCCTCCCCGAACCAGCGCGACAGGAGCAAGAAGCTCGTACTGCCACACCCATCGACCAGCCTACCCTAGGGGCCCCCAGTCCGTAAGGACCGAATGGTTAATTCCTGCTTGGCCCGCCC